>JAKRZM010000772.1:1079444-1134553 GCA_036379175.1 Heliconius cydno galanthus | reverse complement strand
AATCGTCGAATGTACATGTCAACAAAAAGCTACCACCGGTTCGGAAGGCAGTTCTGCTGAGAAGAGCCGGCAAGAAACTCAACAGTTGCTCTTTTTAAAGTCAATGGTATATTTTACTATTACATTAGTTGGCAGCTGTCCTGCCTGACATTCAATAGACATTAATTCCATACATGCTTATCCTCTAAATATTCTTGAACAGTGTAATAATAAAAAATAGTTTTAAATTTTGCATAATATAAAGGTATCCTCCTGCCGTATAACAATTTTTCACTTTTTTACTATCAATAGTACAATGTCGATACTAATCAGAAATTCCGCCGATATGATAATTAGCTGGTGAAAGACATAGACTATTTTGTAATTTGGAAAAAATATTTATTAACTACAAGATTGTTGTGGCTTTTCCAAAGGTACAAGAATAAAAAAATGCTTATAATAAGCTGTAATCTTTGTATCTTTGAGTAATCTTTTCATGTGTTGTAATTACTGTTGGTATCTATTAAACAAAAAAAACCCGACAAGCACGAGCCAGGCTCGTCCAGCGAGGGTTCCGTACACAAATTGAAGGTCTTGAGTTTCCAGGCTTTAGAATTCAGGCCAGAGCCCTTTCATTTGATTGTAGTCAGATCAAGACGTCAGATCAATCATTATTTTCATATTTTCCTAAACTAGCACTACCTGTAGCTGCTAGCTGCCAAATTTCATAATTCTGGGTTAATCAGAAGGACCATATTAATTTTGATTCCCTTTAGAGTGTCGAAATATGCGTTATTTGCTAAAGCTATTATTTGTAAGATATATTAAAACATAAGCGGGCGAAGCCGCGAACGGGTCGCTAGTATTAAACATTTATTTCCCCGAGAGAGTAATCGAACGCACAACTTAGAAGTAAAATCATAACGAAAATACGTAAAAACTGTAATAACATATAACAAAAAATCAATGTTGTAGACCACGTGCAGTTTTATATAAATTATTGATTTATGTATATGCATATAATTATAATGTAACGGGTCAATGTCAGCCGCGTAGCCTTAACCTAGAGCAAAATCACTATTTCTACATAGTACATGATGAGTAGTGATACTTAACACCTTATCTTTACTAGAGCAAGGCAAAAACTATTATAACGTTGTTTACATATGTGCATATGTGCATCTATACTATGTACACTTAATAATATAAACATAAAAAGTTTGTTTGCTTGACCGCCGTTATCTCAGGAACTGCAGATTTGAATTGAAACTTTGCGTTGGATATTCCATTTATTGAGGAAGTCTATAGGCTATATTACGCAATAGCAAGCAATCCTTAAAATCCATAAATTCTAAATTTAGCAAAAAAGAGTAACGTGTACTTTTAGTTCCATTACCACGTGGACGAATCCACATGTAAAAGCTAGTACATCTATAAATGAAATAGGTTGACCTGTGATGATGGTGGTACTAAATGAAAGCTACATGTATAAAATTATTACATTTAAATAAATTATAATATTCACGCTTCGATAAAATGAGACAAGACATGTGTGGATGGTAAATGCGACAGTTATGGGTTCGATCCCTACTCGGTGGAATAAATTAAATATTTAATATTTTCATTTCCTTGCTCTGGCAACACACAATGCATATATATATTTATTATATAATGCATATATATATTAACATATTTTTAACAGTAATTCTCATATAATACATTCACAGTTATTCTATCTAATATTTTGTGACCTTAAAAGTGTCTTCACTATATGGATAAAAAAAAACAAATCATACAGTCTGCTAATCTTAGTAACCTTTAACTATGTAGTAAAAAATTGAAGGTATTTATTATCAATAGCTTTGACTCTCTGTCAGATCAACTCGTTGTGAAGACTCTCCGTTCTCCACTTTCCGACGAATTTTTTGAGGCATAGTCTGTTGAGTGGCGAAACTGAACGCCAGGTTTTTTGCCTTGATCCCAAAGCGAATAAATGAAAATATTAAGAAATAATATCCATCATTACATCAAGTAGGGATCGAACCTCCATTGGGTTGCATGTCAAGAGCATAAAGTTGAACTCCGTGGCATGTCATCGGAGAGACCTATGACCAGGCACTGTTCGAGGCCAGGTTGATATTGATGATGATGATGATGATGATGATAAATATGTCGGACTTGACATACTTTGAGGTACATTTAATTGCTTCTAGTTTATTATAACAAAAAACAAATAAGCTAAACTTATGATTAAATTCCTTTTGCAAAAGATTTTCCATAAGATTTGTAATACATTTTCAAGTAGGAATATTATAAGATTATTTACTATAAGAGGATGGTGAATGAATTACAATAAACTATAAGTTACGGACTTGACCGACTTTACCTTATCACAGCCTCTCATTGCCTCATGTTTATCAACTATTTATTTCTATGCAACTCTATAATAAAGAACGCTGATAAGATATTTTCTGATATTTAACACAATTAAACCGGCTCTGTCCGATTTTTATGATGTACGTACAGACTAGCACTGGTTATTATTTCTTTATTCAATATTAAAATATTAGCTTCACGCTGTATCCCGCACACAGCAGGTTAGGCAGGCGGCATTATGGGGACATTGCGTGTTGAGTGGCGGAACTCAACGCCGCGCTTTGCCTCGACACCGGGGGAAGAAATGGAAGTATACATTTAAATAAATATTTCATTTCCTCCATGGGGATCGAATCCACTACCAGTCGCATTTACAGTAACACTTTGTTCCCCTGCGCCACGACTGGCCTCTTATTTCATTTTATTCCCATATTTTGGAGAATTAAAAAGAAAAGTGTTTTCAATTTCGACTTAATTAAGGACCTTAAATACTATTGTTGTTGAATTTGTTCAGTAACTATTAATTGGAGTTGATTTTTTTGTGTTAATTAGTCCATTTATCGAGGCTATAAGCTATAAGTATTAGTTCACATTAGTCCTTTCGATGTAACTCACTGTACCTGAGAGTTACCTTAGGTACCTACAATGAGTCATGAGTCATATACAAATCAAAGTTTTTTCTACCTGACAATGCCGGCGAAGCCTCACGTAAAACTAGTATATTATGAAGATGAATATTTGTTTAATATATGATATTGTTGTTTTAATGGACTTCGTTGAAACTGCGCCATTGTATAAAATATCTAGAGAAATATCATTAATGATAACAACAATTATATATCTGAAAATACAATATTTTTTTTATTTAAGGCCATATAAGTTTTTAAAAAATGCTTAAAATTAAAAGAAAGTCTTTGACCTTGTTTTTACATATATGTATGTGAGAAAGGGCAATTCAACGCTATAAAATAATGCTTATTAAAATTATTTCTTACTTTTACTTTATATGTTACTGCAAAATGTTTTTCTTATTGATTGACGATACGTATTCCGTAACTTAACACTTATTTATGAGTGTCGAGTTACGCAATAATAATATTGTGTTAAAGACACGATCTGAAACATATTATTATAGTGTCAATAATAAATTATGTATACATAATTGAATAATAATTGTTATTCAAAACGTGGACTTACAGTGGAATTTTTTTTCAAGTTACACAATCATATTTATCATTAAATACTTTTTTAATTTCATATATTTTTCTTTATGCCTACTCTGGTGCGAGATATAGCTTCAAAATGCAAAAAAAGTATTGTTTTCTCATACATCACTTGTATAAACTTCATAAAATACGCAAGAATAGTTTTTGCATATTACACAATCAGAAACGATAACTTTAGCGTCATTATCATTGACAAAACACAAAAAGAAATTTTAAAAACCCGACCGGTACTTTCAGTAACTATCTCGTTGAAAAGAAACAAACAGACAATTATATTCCGTTTATTTATTCATTAATATATATTTTTTACTTAGTCTCTTATTTAATTGTGTTATTCTAACTAATTGATTAATCAATTAATTGGTCATAACCATTCGGTACATCATTATTACGTATACTCTTATATACTAATCATTCATATATACTTAGTTCGTGTAATGAAGCGTTATCTAACTATCGTATATTCGCTTACTTTCTTTATCGTAACAACTGAATTTACCTGAATGGATAATTATTTTATATTTAGATTTTTTGACATAGCTGTTAAAAAAATAATTTTACATTTTAATAAAAAATACTTTTTATATACTGGTAATAAACAAGGCGTAGAGGAATATATAATTAATGAATTATATAACATTGTATTACTGTGATACCAGATACGTCTCATATACTGTACGTGTACAACTTCCAACTTTACATATAATATTTTTTATGGATGCTCTCCGAGCCTCGCGCCTTTCTTAAATAGCCGTAAAACGTTTGCTAAGCCAGTAGTGGCGCGATCTTTAACACTTCTATATAGAAAACGAGTTAACAAATATGAAGATTTTCATAGTGTGTTGTGTTTTTCTAATATTTAACATAGGTAAGTCCAATTCAATTTAATTTTAAATAATGTATTTGAAAGATTTTCTTTTGTATTTTACAACTGCTGTGTTTTTAGTGTATTTATTTATTTTTTCTTAAATAAGAAAAATATATNATATATATATATATATATATCAAAAATATTATTTTTTAATACATCAATATTTAAATGGGAAAACAGTATTTATATATAAGAAAGTTATTAGCTTTAAAAGTAAAACATACCATTTAAATACTGCTTAAGTAGATTTTCTATTTGAGATCAAGTACTAGGGGGCATTCTCTTAAAGCATTCACTTTAAATTATTGATACTAGCTTTAAAATCAATTTATTATGCGCTGCGTGAAACTGATTTTTGATATCCACTCGGAGGAATCTTTTAATTTTAATTTAATTTGTGTTTTTTGTTTATTTATTTATTATTTAATAATATAAATTATCCATTTGTTTGAAAGAGGAAGGGACTCATCAGACCGTAGCCTTTAAACTTGCGTAAAATATTGATAATTCACTTAAGATTTTATGTATCTAATATTATAAAAAAATGAAGCACGTTTATACATACATACTCAATGCTCTTCTATTAACGATGCTCTCAATGTTCTATCTATCTATCTACATAGATATCTACTGGATAAAGAAGTTCTCTAAAGTTCTCTGATTGTAAGGACGAATGTTTGTTTCCCTTTCACGCAAAAACTACTGAACATATTTGGATGTAGCTTTGTAATATTTATAACTTATTCATCAAAATGAAACATAGACTAATGTTAATTTATATAGTTTGTATAGTTTGACTATAATTTATAATAATAAACATAAGCGGGCGAAGCCGTGTGTTGGTCGCTAGTATTTAATAACCGTGTAAAGTATAATGAGCTAGTATTACTGTATATGGAAATACATGCAAATTTCAATAATATTATTTTATGCAGTCTATCCTAGTATCAAATTAATTCCACTCGTATTCGTATTTAACTTTTTTTCTAAAACGAATATTATTCAAACTGGTATATACTGAGGTATGAAAGTTTATATTAAAATTCGTTGTTAGTTGCAACGGTTATTTTTTTTTATTTTGCTTTTTTTTCGTGTATTTGTTAAATTTTAGTTAAAGAATGTGCATTGTATCCATATAATTAGGACCTTCTGCTGATTTTAGGGTTCTGTACCTCAAAGGGTGAAACGGAACCCTTATGGGATCACTTTGTTTCTTTGTGAGGTCGTCTGGAGGTATCAAATTGACATAAATATCAATCAAATACAGGGAAAAATCAGTAAAGTGAAAATTTATTGGTATTTCATAAAAATAATAACATTGCATTATATTTTTCGTTCGTTTCATACAAAATGAGTGCATATGCCCGCAAACTTAAATTTGTCAATTGTTATAAGATATACTTCCCATCGACCTACAATCCTGATATTGGTACGGAAGTGTCGGTGGGTGAGTGCGGCTCGCACTTAACCGGTTTTTATTTTGAATATAACCGACTCCGACTAGATTACATTATCTATATATATAAATAATAACTATAATCATTTATTTTGAAATAGAAGCTTCTTGAATTGAAACAATGTAAAGCTAATCATAATAAGTACATTTAATATATTTTAGAACCTGATAAAAAGGAGACATTTAATATAAAATCTGAATATAAACTGAAAATAAGAATAAAGATAGCAATCTAGTTAGACAGAATCAATTGTATCTTATTTAAATATTTAAAAAAATGGTCTAAGCTGTATTAATATACATTATGTAAATGTTATGTACCTTACATTGCAATAGCTATACTATTCATAGTTGATACTGCGACTTTCCCCGTCCGGATTTCATATTTCCAAAATTAAAGAATACCGGAAAACTGGAGAAACTTCTTAGCTTTTCAAAGATTCACCATGTGGATGTAGGCTTCAGGACAAGTGCGGGTCGATCGTTATGGGTAGAATGGGTATGTACACAAGCCTAAAAGATATGATACATCTTCTCCAGGTTGACATACATATTCATCATAAGGAGTATATATTTTGAAAATAGTATACTTATCAGCTTCGCGCTATTTCCCGCACTCAGCATGGTCGAGGGAACCTAGTGCTTAGACACTCCCTTCCCCACTTTCCACCGAATTCTGGAGACTTTGTGAAAATATAAATATTTAATTTCCTCGAATGTCGGTCGGTTGCCCGCAGTGCCAGCCCGGCCTGCCAGCCAAGTCCAGGGTATTCCCCGTGGACATCCAATTATGAAATTTGGCAGGAAGAGAGAACATTTAAGTGAGAGACTTGGTACGGAATCCGCGATGGGCGCGTCCGACTCGCACGTGACCGGTTTTAAATTACATTATTTTTTTTATATAATTCATTAGTAAACCTTTAAAGATTTGAAAAACAACACAATCTGGTTCTTGTGAAGATGAATATACCTATACAATCTCGTTTCTCAAAGTGAACGACCATGACATTGGAAAATAATATTTTTCGGTACGTAATATGCTTTGCTCACATATGCTAGTGCGACGAGTTTTACCAGAACAGGTAGAACTATTGATACAATAACATTTAATAAAGTATTTTTTATTATAATTATTTAATTAGTCACGTCACTCAACACATAATGCCTCCTGGATTCGGCGGAAAGTGGGGAGGGTTTTTTTATGACGGTTTTTTGCCTTTCTTGATAGTTTGATTAATAAGTTGTTCACAGGTTTACACTCTAAGCCCCTCATGGCGCAGTGGCACAAGCGTATGACGTAAATACTACAATTGTAGTTTCGATTCCCACTCGTGGAAATTACTTATTTTATAATAACATTTCTTCGCTCTACCGGAGCTTTGAAGACACAAGATTGCTCTAGTAGTCATACTTAACTAACGACGTTTAAATTTGTAACGAATATTTAATGATTATTTTTGTTTAAAAAAACAGAATAAATTACATCAAAATTTTCTTATTTTCTATGATTGTTTTTTTTTCTGTAATCTTTTCAATAGAACTCTTAAAGTATGCATATCAATTACAACAAGAACTGCTCGCTTTACAAAATAATCATTCATAATAATATGTTATTCTTACAATAACATATAATTTGAAATATTATTATGAGAATAATTATTATCGATACCAATGTGGTACAAATAAAATATGTGTGTACATATATCTAGCTGAAGAAAATTATGTGGATTTAAAGTATAGTGATTTATCATTATTCTGTATCTTCAACTTTGCAAAATTCAATAGAAGTGTTAATAAGAAAAAAATAATTCATCTGAAAAAAATATTAATTTTATTTTGAAGTTAACCATTAACTTTGCACACAATAACCGGACATCATTAAGTTAAATCGTGTTTTCCTTATATATATATTTTTTTACAAACTCAAAAGTTAATACAAAGAAAAATCTCATATAGTAATACGAGTAATATTCAAAAAATATAAGCTTGCCTGCCATAATAATTCATTCCCTTGAGTTGGGATCGAACCCGCAACCGTCGTGATACAGTTACACCCTTCCGCCCCTGCGCCACGATGGCCTCACTATTGCTATATATTTGTATTTAGATCCGTCAATGGTCATAAAATGAATCACATCCAGTTTTTTATAAATTTTTATTTTTCTTTTTAAACCATAAAAATCTTCGTACACGTGGTAATATATTTGCATTATTATCTATTATAATAATAACAATATAATAACAGAGCCGGTTACTCTGTTTGACACAATGGTTGTGAGTTCGATTCCCATTCGGAGGACAGATATTTAAATTTATTGTTATTTCGTCGCTCTGTTAAATAAAACATGGTGTTCAATGTCTCGAAAATTGGGCGAAAAATGGGAAAGCACACTCTTAGCACAAGATCTCTGTGCCTATCCTGCTATGCGAGAAAAAACGTAAAGTATCTATAATGCTATAGTTTTATAAGAAAAAAAAATACCATCAACCCAAACAATTACAGTGAGGCATTTTTAAACTTGTTTTTACATACGTTAACTTAAATAAACTCCTATTATCATTTAATTACATTAATAAAGATGTTATCAAATATTTTTTTTAGTTAACCGTGTTTTTTCGTAAATAAACAATTAAAGTGATGACGATAAAATAAGTCTGTTTTTAATTTAATTCGTTAATTTTCTTAAAATATTTTTAAAATAATCTAAATTGGTAATTTTATACTTACCCATCGGTGTCCCACTATGGGATAAAACATATTAATCTGCTTAAAATCAGAGGGAACCTAGTGTTAAGGGTAAGGGGAGTTAATTAAACCCCCGAATTTTGGGGGTATTGCGTGGTGAATGCGTTTTCGTTCGACACCAGAGCGATGAAGCAAAAATATTAAATATTAATTTCCTCAAGTGGGGATCAAACCCACAATCAGTAGCGTTTACAGTCACACACTTCTACACCTGCGCCACGACTGGCCTCATCCATCTATAAATAAAATGCTGTGAAATAACCCTCCTTATTTAGTCAGCCTTTTCTTCTTTCCATCTTAACAATAATTTATAGAACAAGTTTCTTAATAGAAAGTATATTAAAATAAATAATATTAAGAAAATTAACCAATAGTTTTTCCTATGGATCGCGAATCACTAGGACATGCATCACGACCTCAAAACGAAATCGCCAGGTCAATCTTTATTAAACCAGTTCTTCCACTTGCTTCTTCTAAGCCACGCAACAGATTTTGGCATACTTTCCTCTGACATTTAGATAAGTTTGCAAAACTTTAAGTTTTGAAGGAATAGTTTTAAGACATTTAAATAGTTAACTAGAGGAAAAAGGTTTATTTTGTCATATTGCGTACTAGGATAATTTTTATATTTAAAACAAAAACAGAAAAAAGAAAGTAATTTATAAAGATCTATTTATAAAAAGTTTATTTATATAAGACGTTGAGGTGAACCAGTCAACACCCAATGTGTGTTAATAAAAGTGAAAGATATAATTTATTTTTTTTATAAAAGCCTTACTTAGTTCTCTTTCCCAAGGAAAGAAGAAAAAGGCCAGGTTGTCAACTGACACCACACCGTTTTGCATATCCAAACCAAAATTGGGAAAAAAATTAAATAAATTAAAATTTTACTAAATTTTAATACAATTATTTCATCAAATCGCATACGTCGTGAATTTTATAAGAAGGGTACGTTGGGGTAATACCGGGTGGATAATTGTTGTGTTGAAACAATATAAGGAAAATATATTTTTTTCAGTTTCAGTTAATCCTAAATTAAAAATATATGTTAATTAAGTCAAGTTAATTGTAGACGATGATGAAGTGCATATCCCTAAAAGTAAGTAGGTACGTAATATATGTAAGCGCTAACGATTTTTGCATCTCGCTCTTGTAAAGTCAGTCAAAGATATGTTTTTAGTGTCATGACAGAAGCTAGTTCATGAAGGGATTCGGGCTCGGATTTAATGTAAATTCACTTCTGTTGCTTCAATAATATATTCTATAGAAGTGTATTGTTCGACGTTTCTCACTAAATCAAATTGGATCCCTTAAATCATATCGGTATGTTTCATGAAACACGTTCTAACCGCACCGTGATGACCTCATACCTTATATTAAGTACTAAAACTTTTAGTACCCACGTCGGGCTTACCACAACAACTTTCTCAGAAATGTCATAAATTAAAAAAACTTAAAAAAACTTTAAAACTTTTGCCTTTAACAAATTCTTTTGATTCTTTCTTTGGTTAGACTATATTACCTTTGATTTATGTATTGGGTATTATTATTGAGAAATATTTGCCAGTCGTGGTACAGGTGCATAAGTGTATCTTTTCATTTCTTCGCTCTGGTGTGGCATTAAGTTCCGCCACTCAACACGCAATGTCTTTAGTATGTACTTTAGTTTAGTATTCGGCAGAAAATGGCAAACGAAGTGTTTTAACACTAGGCTACTCAGGAGGAGAAAGAATCTTTGATCGGCTAGAAACAGGGCCGAAGGTGCTGACAGTGCTAACGAGGCTCAAAAAACGAATATAATTATTCGCAATTATATATTAAAAAACGAAAATAATTATTCACATAAACCTATCAAAGGGACACCGCCGCACATACCTCATCCCGAAATTGTGTCGTAGGTGTTGGCGATAAAGTTCCAAGTTGTTTAACCTTTAGTAGTATTTTTGTAGTAGTAAGTGTTTACGTTATTGGTATAAAATGAAATAAAAATCCTACATCTAAACTGTTGAGGTATCTTGATTAATTTCTTTAGGGATGGCTTTAAAATAATTTACCCTATATGCTGTTCCCGTAAAAGGAGTGCTGGTCCGCTTCCAGCCTGTATATGATAAAAAATTAGATATAATAATAAAGTAAATAAAAAAGGGTACGGACCAAGTGTCTGTAGTCCTAGAATACATAAAATACTAGGTTCCCTCTCTACCCTGATGTGTGCGGGGTACAGCGTGAAGCTGATTTATTTATATTTATGAAGAAATGTTAAAGCAAATTTCTATATCCATTCCACTTTGCCTCCGAGGAGTTTCTAGGTCAAGTTAGTAAAGAAACGTCGGCCTATCGATATTTTTATTCGTTCATAAATGTATGGACAAATCGTTGTTAAATATGAATAATTAAATATTTTATCAAATAATAAATATTTCAGCGTTTATAATGAATTTTTAAATATCTACTTTATTAGAAACAAAAGATATTAACAAACAGACAATTTCTTTTGCATTAAATATTAAGGCGGATGTCTTATGGAGATATCTTGATATTTACTAATAGAATATAAAAAATAATCTGATCTTCATTCAGGATGTAAACATTGCAGATCGTGCCATAAGTACGTAACGATTTTTACTTTGAATCGATCCTGCACAGGGAATTACCATACATTTCTGCTAATTCACTTAAACTATATATATAAACTTAAACTCTTACCAGTATTATAAATAAGATGCTTCTTAAAATATTATTCTTAGAATATTTATTTTTTCTTACATTAATTATTTAGTTTAGTTATAAATGAAAAAAACCTCCATCTGTCCCGCATACAGAATAGCGACAGAGGAAACCCCGTTTTAACCCTTTGGACTCGTATGTCATTGACGATGACGTTCCTTAAAGAAATTATTTTATTTATTTTATTATTTAAAGAAATTTCGAGCTACGATTTGACGTTCACATCGACGACGGTAAATTTTGTTATAATAGTAAGAAATGCTATTTTATTAATATTTAAAAAGGACTATAGTTTGTATATTGTGATATTAATAATATCACAAAAGTGTTTTTATTATTTTTTATATTAATAGTTTAGTTAACGTTGTTTAGTTTTTGTATTACTACAGCGTTATCTAAATCTAGGAAACGAAGGTACGATATTTAAAGCCAAAACGATTAAATGTTTAATATCCAATTTAATTTAAAAACATTTAAGTTATTATTGATAATAAAATATACAATAAATTATGAATTAATAAATCGTTGTATTCATTTCCCGTAATATATAATATAATAAAAGTACAGTCAGTCTCATATAACACACACTGATATTGAAAAATGAAGACCTTGACAGTAACCTAACAACAAATGGTTCAAATTATACGGTTTTCGTACTAGCCAAGCGTTTTCACATTGACTGTTTACCTAAAAATATATTCTCTTTAAATATATTTCTGAAATTGACATGAAGAGCATATTTGAACTGAACTAGAAACTAGAATGCACTAGAATTTTGGATACGAACTACTTTATTATAATCATTACAATGCTTTTTAAATACTATCTTCAATATATACTATAACAACAACAACACTGACTTAAGATAAATCACTATATATAATATAATTTATTTATTTTGTTTGAAAAATAAAACTTTTTCATTTTTGGGAAAAAAAAAAATTAGGCTTTTATTAAAATACACATAACATTTTATATGAAATGCGGCGCGGTCCGCGTGTAACCTTCCTATTGCACGTCACGTGACTTCGGTGCCTCCAAGAGCTATTTCAGGGTTAGAATTGATATTTTGCTATCAATTATCAGTGCGCCAGTCGTGGCGTAGATCCACATTTTGTTTCTTCGCTCTGGTCGCATAGCACCGCCAAGAGTTCCGCCATTCAACACGCAATGCTTTCAGAACTCGGAAAGTGGGGGGCGGAATGTCTTAACACTAGGTTCCCTCTACCGTGCTGTGTGCTGGATACGACGTGAACCTGAAAAAATCTTATTGTCCATTGCGGCTATATAGAATACTAGCAGTAGGTACGCTATCTGCGCTGCCATCCCCGCGTAATAAGGGCAGAATAAGGAATCTTCATTATTAAAACTAACGCTCATATAGCAAAGTATATGAATATTTGTTATAAATATGAAAATGTACAAATTAATATTATTAGTTTTAACAACTCTAAATACTTTTTAAAAGCTTTTTTTTTATTATAATTGTAAGCAATATTAGGACACTTCATTACCCAGTCCCCATTTTCCGCCGAAACCATTGTGTGTTGAATGGTTGTGGTTACCAGAGTGGGGAAATGAAAATATTTCATTCCCCCTAGTGGGAACCGAACCCACTAACCCTTCCGCCACGACGGCCTCAAAATATTCTACTTTGTAGTTATATTATAAGACTAGTGGACCCGTACGCGGCTACGCCCGCTTGAACTATACGAATATTTATTAAATATATTTATGAAATTAATTTCAGTTTTCAATAGACAGATGCGTTAAGCAAGCTCATTTTGAGTGACGTTTTCTAACAACAAACTTTGCAAATCGTTGCTTAGCAACGACAGTTGTTATGAACATGGCGGAATAAATTGCATGTCAAATTAATAAGTATTTTAATATATTGGTATATATCGAAAATATTACAAATATGAGAAAAAAAGTATCCTATGTTCATCCCGAGACCGTCAAGTATCTCTATATGAGTATTTTATCACAATTAAATTAGCTGTTTGGCCCTGATTGCGTAAAAGACAGACAGACAGACAGAGTTACTTTCGAATTTATAATATAGGTATGGATACAAGAATAACTCTATAGTCATACAATAACCTATCACGTTATATTAATAGCCTGACCACAGGAAAGTGGTTTTTGTAACCACAACTCTAATTACTCCATCAGCGCCTAGCTGATTAGCAATCAAAACATACGATTATATTACAGCTGTTCATTTCATATGAGTTTTCCATCTATTTAAGTGAAATTTAAAGTTTTTATATGCATATTCTAATACTTTTAATGAAAAAATTTAAATAGAAGTAAAAACCGAAGCAATACCAAGTTGGGCAATACCCTGACTTGGGGGAACTTGGAGGGACACCACTCCATCAGGATAAAATGTGTATTTGAATGTGCTGTTTTGAACATTGTTCCACTTAATTTATGAGTCGTCTTTAATTTTAAAACCTGTTCGAAATATTCGGACATCTTTTATCCTTATTAATTTTTCTTTTTTGCAATTTTATATTATTTTTTTCTCATGTTAGATGAACTTACGAGACTCGTTCTTATCCGCAAAAACAAAACAATTAAATACTATAAAATATAACATTTTTAAATATCTTAATAAATTATTTTATTTTTTTCAATTAAACGGCTTAATTTATACGAAAAAGAACAATTTAGTTTTCTTTTCTCTGGATCCTATACAAAACTACATGTTTATTGTTGTACAATTAAGTAAAAAATATAATTTTTAACATAAGTTTTCAATGAAACTTTTTAACTGAATTCATTGCGTATGTTGAGTATTATATATTTTTGGTTATAAACGGTGGTCACGTATTCGTTAATTATATATAGTTATAGTCCATTTACAAAATCATCATAATTTCATTTAAAATATGTAATAAATTTTATTATATACAGCAATGATGAAATCCAAAATATTACTATTTTTGAATATATTTTATTTTTCCAAAATTATTGTTCCTTAGAAGGCCAGATGACGTTAGTCGAGAGGTCATGCGCTATTTCGCAAAATTTCCTATTAGGTTGTAGTAGGTGTTCTTGTACATAATGGTTTGTCGCGAGGTTAAGTGTTTGATATCTACTTTATAGAAATAGTTTGTATTTTTTATCCACATCAGCTTCACGCTATATCCCGCACACAGCACGATACCCGGATGAAACCTAGTGCACCATTCTCCAGAGAGAGTATGTCACTTCTTCGAGTGGGAATCAAACTATCGAATTAATTTTACAGTCACATGCCTGTGCCAATGCATCACGACTAGCCTCATATTTGCAAATGTTTAGTAGCAATGGAGCCATTTAAAAATATATATTAGGTGGGTAGCGCTGCATCTACATAAGTATTTCTAAAGCAAGGAAAATTTCCATAAGCCAGTTAGGCATAAATCCTTTCCTATTTTTACTTCGCGGAGCAGTAGAGACGTATCTAGTTGAAAACTCTTATAATGAATCTTATATAATGCCATTGTAAAAGTAAGAACAGAAGAAGATAAAAAGAAGAGACTTGAAGTAATTTAGTTGCTCTGTACCTATAACGGATTGAATTTGATATTGTGTGTTGAGTGACGCAACTCAACGCCGCGCTTTGTCTCGACATCAGAGCGAAGAAATTAAAATATAAATATTAATTACCTTTAAATATTTTATATTTATATAAAAAATATTCGTTTAATAACAAATTGAACAGCAAATAATAAACAATATTTTAAATATTAATTTTAATAACTCAGTTGCCAGCTAATGCACGCGACGCGTGCACTTTTTGGAATTTTAATTTATCGCTGGAGTTAATTTCATTTGGTTTCCTTTAATTAAGGGTAATGAAATGATCGATAATTATTAGTCTTCGATCATTGTTCGTTTGTTTTAACACTGATTCAAAATTACATAATTAATAATTAAAGGTTTCTTTTTTTAACTTAACTTAATTTCTCGCTTTATCTCTAGCGGGGTAGTCACAGAGAACGGAGCGCCAGACGCTCGGTCTCTACATACCTCTTTCGCCTCGTCTACTGTCATCGACCTCTTCATACATGCCTTCCGGGGGATCCTCATGCTTTTTAAGTGGCCTTCCTCTAGTATCTTTGATACTGTGTTTTCGCCTCTTGGAGAGCACTTAGTGGTCAGTAGAGCACTATTTTCTAAAGAAATATTATTCGTTCCTGAGTGGAATAGCACTTAGAAGTGTAAAAAATCGTAATATATCTAAATCAAACGACGCAATAAAAAATAATAGTACATGATCATACATCAAAACCAGCGAATGAACAATCAATCAACCTCTTAAGAAATTAGGAGGTTGATTGATTCTATGGTTGTTTTTTTTTTTTGCAAAATTTAATTATGGTAACTTTCCGGATATACTCTATCAAATAAATGAAAACAAAACCGATGAAGTGCGAATCGGACACCCCCACTGAGTGTTCCATCCCAATTTTGGTCGGTTAAAAAAGTGACAAACTTAAGTCTGCTGGCGTGTGCAATAATTTTCAATGAAATTTACAACAATTATAAATTTATAATAGTTTTTATCTTTTATATAAAGATATTTAAATTTTTCGGATTTTTTTCATTTATTTAGGCTGTGTTTGGACTGCAAGTTTTTACTTCTTGCCAATTTTCATAATTGTAGGTTTACTGGAAACACTCTATATGACGCATTACACAGCGAATAAAGTTAACAAACTTAAATTTACGACGTATTCACTTACTATGTATGATATTAACACCTATAAGTTTTTATTTATTTTTTCCATGAAATAAAATATTAATATATAAACTTTATAATTTCACTATTCGGAAATTTTCATATCAGTAAAGTCTTGTAAGTTTGGATCTGTTTAGAATATTTAAAGAAATAGAGAGACTAATAAAATTTTAAAAAGCTGCTTTTCAGTAAGATAATTTTCAGTACTTTCAAAATATACAAAAAAAACTTTTATTTTATTCATGTCCTTCTTAGTTAATATTTATATACTGGTCACGTTAAGCTGAATAAATGGTCCCTGGTCAATAAGGTAGTTTTTTTTCGCTTTCGCTTCACGCTGCATAGAGCCTAGCTATGTAGACTGTAGCTTTCCCATAGGAAAATGTCGCGCCTCCTTATTAGAATGAGAAAATGAAAATTTCTTCCAATAGGAATCGAACCCACAACCTGTGCCGTTACGCCCCTGCGGTGATTTGCCTTTGCAACTTATATATTTTTACCTTTACCTTGTCTGAGGACACATGTATTGTCAAGGTCTACCTATTGTGTTACAGATATCCGTTAACACAGTAACTATGTGGTTACGTACGCAGACAGAACGTTACACTTAATTATACTTAAATACATAGAAAATTTGTCTTCTTCTACAATAAAAAATATATAATATATCTATTATAATGAGCGCAAAAACATTTTGCAAGGCCTTCACGTAGTAAGATTAGTATAACATAGTATATTATATATGCAATGTTGAGGCCAGTCGTGGTGTAGAGGCACAAGCGTTCCAGTGTAAACGCGACTTTTGGGAATTTTGGAAATGTAACGTGACGCTGAGTTCCACCACTCAACACGCAATGCCTCCAGAATTCCGTAGAAAGTGGGGAACGGAAGTGTCTTAATGGGAACAGAGGGTATTGAAAGTAGGTCCCCTTTGCTCGTAACGGGGCCTCTGACATGTCTAATAAAATCGCGAATGAATGGAACAATATAATGTCGACATATACATATAATTATGATGTATGTAAATACCATGTAGGTACTCCGGAAGCTTAATTTAAAAATTCTAACGTTGTCTTAAATTTAATTTTTAAAAACATGTTATTTGACCTTCCTACTATTTTTTGGATATCTCAATAGTTTTGTTGACCATCGATTTTTCCATAATTTCTGTAGTTGTTTGATATCTGATATGGATATTATTTCTTTAGTATGTATAATAGTTAACGATTTTCGTAGTTATTGCTTATAAGGAATAGTATATTACATCTAAATGAAGGTATAGGAACACACAACTTATATGTATGTCGAAAAGCCATTTTAGATGTATGAATAATATTGCATTCATTTATTATGAAATTCTCAAATTAATTATTTCTAGCAAAAATAATTAAATCTTACATTAAAGAACCATTTAATTATTGACAAACAAAATTGATTAATACCAAATCTAAATTAAACAAGGCAAATGGCATAAAAATCACGAGTGCAGTGAAAAATTACTGCACAGATGACCTTTTACGTCACTATATACATAGGATAGGACATACTAAATACATATATAATTAAAATTAAAACAGCATTTCCTGCGATAGTACCTTGGAATTTGTATCAATTTAAAACTAATCACTGACCAAGAAAAATCTGCTGTCCAAAAAATAATTATTAAAAAATATATAAGCTAAGTATAAAAAAAGTATTTTGCATTTGATAGGCAAAAATATTAATATAGATCTATCGTATTTAGTTATTGAAATAGTATATACGTTTGAACCACTTTAAAAAATGTATATTAAACGTCGAACGGTTAAATATACATTTTTGAAAGACTTTTTTTTGTATTTGTCTTCTTTCTAACTTTGTCTATATGTTTAACATTTACATATATATTCGTACTAAATTAAGAAAATTTTGAATAAAATATAAAAAATACGAAAAACTATATCGTATATACTTCTGGACAACCCATACAAAACGACCGGTGTAACGACCCCCTGCCAGATGGGCGATGACATGCAGAGGTTAGCGGGAAGCGGATGGGTCCGAAGAGCTGAGAATCGAGTATAGTGGCGAGAATTGGGGAAGGCCTATGTCCAATAGTGGACAAAAGATGGCTGTTGATGATGATGATGATATACTTCAAAGACTTATACAATTATAGCCAGGAAATCAGGAGATGAAGCTTACTATTACTCGTATATTATAAGATAAATAAATATATAATTAATTACAAATTCTACTTTCACCTCTTTGGTCCAGAAATATATGAATTATAAGGTATAAAAATATAATATGTAAATAAACCATGACATTGTATTGCGGTTACCTTTCCAGTCACGATTCTTTTCCGACATGAAAATTACCCGCACTTTAGATGTAATTACAGCTAATAATGAATTCAGCTAGAGTTTCCAAGATTATTTTCCTGAAAAATATTGTTTTATTTCAGAAAAAAAAAAGCAGAATATCTAAATATATTACATTAGCATTTTGTTTGTCCTTTTAACTTATAACTAGCCGTATATTTAACAATAGAATTGAGATTAATTCATTCATTTGAGGAAAAATCTAGTTGAAATCTGATAACTATATTATTATAAAATAATTAGATCTAGTCTGACTTAGGATGGTTATTCTAGTTAAAATAATATTTTACCATTCGTTGCCAATTATGTTCTATATTTCGTAGACATCTAGATTTAAACACCTATTATGAATGATGGCAACAATGCGTAGTTTAACTCCGCACTACTAAATACGAAGGTTAGAAAAGTTCCCCTGGATGTGTTATATTTGAAAATACATCTAGGGACATTCCCACATACCATAATATGGCTAATACCACCATACTATATGTATACAAGTCTTTTTACCAGTAAGTACAGATAGTGTTCCGCAAACAGAACCACCGTTTTTTTTTTCAGGTTATTTGTTATAGATATTTTTTAAATTTTAAAAGAAATGTGTTCCCGGTTGGCTTTTAAAACAGCCATAAAATGGCTTCAAATTAAAAAAAACTAAAGCTAATACGTATTTTTTTGATATATCTGGTTATTATAAATTTATGACATTTTTAAAGCACCACGGACATACTTTATCAAAATGTGTAATATAAACTAACATAAATATTTTAACTAATTATATTGACCTCGTTGTAATCACTATTTTTCTACATCATTTTTGTCATATAATATTATTTGTGTATGAATAGAATGTAAAAAAAACAAGGCACCTTTTAAACACAGTAGGAGTTACCTCTAAAGGTCAGTTAGTGAGAACAAGACTTGGGAGGCTCGGGACACTCCATTCTCAACTTTCCGTTCAAATTCGAAATGCTTGTACGTTGTTACCATAAGGGGTAAAATTCCAAGGAAATGAAAATATTAAATATTGGACGCCTTCGAATAGGAATATAACCGACAACTGTCGTGCTCTTGCGCTACGACGGTTTCTTTTGAACATGATTTATTTTATTTTTATTTATTTATGCAAATGGGGCATTTCTTGTCTAGCCTTGCGTGCCCCTATGCTGCAATGGCAATGACCTCTTTATTTCCTTTATTTATTTAAGAAAACTCATGACATGGCCTTAGTAAAGTGTCAAAAGTGGAAAATCGCAAATGTGGTCATTGCTCTTTTAAAATAAGTACTAAGAAATATTGTTTGAAATAGAAAACTCTATTACCATAACGCTAGTAGTTTAAAACAACAATAAAAGAAAATTGTAATTCGTGCGCTTTCAATACCTTACCCCACCTTTACCTAGGGGCAGTCGAAAAGTTCATAGATCAGCTGCGAAAACTAGTTCTGGTCATTGTTATGTTACCTATAATTTAATATAGGTAAACGTAGTGTTAAGACACACCGCTCCAAATTTTCCGCTGAACTCTGGAGGCATTGCATATCAAGTGGCGGAACTTAACGCCGCGATTTTCCTCGACACTCGAGCGAAGATATGATAATATATATCATTCTTTCAAGTGGAAATTGAACTCACGACTTATCGTGTTTACAATTACACGCTCGTGCCTCTGCGCCACGGATGGCCCCTCTTTAACGTGATATATTTATTTATGCAAATTAGATATTTCTAGCGTTGTGTAGAAAGTATAAAAGACTCATTTATTTATTTTTATAATTATAACAGTTTAAAAAAAAAACTCAGATATTCACTTTACTTATATATGCGTAGCCCTTTTTTTATCTTTTTTTAAATGTTTCTTTTTAATATAAATTTAAACATTCATTTTAAATTTTTTTTTTATTCTTTTTCAACTTCACTTTTTGAGCCTTTCACAAAAGAGTAATAACAGTCAATGACATTACTTATTTATTTTGTTTATAGCGAGGCATAGGTCAATGTTATAAAAAGTCGTATCGCAGGGGCAGAAGTGCGTAACTGTAAGCGCGACAGGTTGTAAATTCGATTCCCACTCGCGGTAATGAAATATTTAATATTTTCATTTCTTCCCTCTGATGTCGATCGGGGTAAAGGATAGCGTTGAGTTTCGAAACACACGCAAAAATTCAAAGAAAAGCGGGGAACGGAGTCTCTTAACTATAGATTCCCTCTGCCTACCCTGCTGTGTGCGGGATACTGCGTGAAGCTGATTTCAAAATGTCATAATATTTTAATTATAATTTATTAGGTGCATATCAGTATAGATGAAAGATAATTATAATCAACCAAATCTCCCTAAATACATCATCTTGTTTACCTTTGATAAAGGTATCAGGCAGGTAAGGACCTGCCATCATAAAAGATAAAAAAAAATTTTAAACACCTAATTAAGAAATCATATAGAACCCTATTCATCGTTTATATGAGAGTGACGAATACTTTGTAAAAGTCAGAGAGTTCTTATTAGACACCTGATTTGTCACTTATTTTACACAAAAGACCAAATTTGAAATAATAATCTGTTTTCTTTTCACTATTGTTACACAAATTAAACAAAAAGACATTGAACTCATATTTTAGAGATAAGTACATGTAATTTTGTAAGCTTAGCCAAAAATAGCCACAGACATTGACAGATACTGATCACTAAAGTATTAAATAACGAATTTAAAATGATTTCTTAGTGCATTTAGATTGATTGGAATCATTTTGTCGATCAATACGATCATGTATATTCCGCACATAAAAGAGTAGACAGAGGGATTCTGGGAACCTAGCGTTCCCTATTCGCTTTTACTCAATGGGTGACTGACAAACGAATCAGAATTGAAACTCCATGACATAGAAAACTGAAATGTATAATATTGTTACATGTGGATTAGGCTTCGACAGCATAGGTGCAGAGATGTAGTACGACGTTTTAAAAAAAACGATACTTAAAATAAAAATAACTGGGAACCCGCCTTTGCCTCTACCTACCCCACTTAGCAGCTTTGAAGCTAAAAAGAATTAGCTTATATATAATATTCAGCATTGAAATATTATATGTATATTGTAAGATTAGACCCCATATGAAATGGTAGATATTTGGCTACTGAGCGGAAATGAAAGGCAGCTAGTGACATAATAAATACGTAACATTACAATAAGCAATAAAATATATAAATATTGAATTACACGACATTGCTCATTGTCTTGTTATTGAACATTTTATTGTATTTTAAACAATGCCTTTAGTTTTAGTGTTTATTACTAGTTCGATTTCAATTGGTGTTTTTTTTTTATTGCTATTATAATATAATATAATATAAGATGCAAGGGGGCCATAATATCTAAGTGCCCTCAAAGCGTCAACCTCACCTGTCCGTGGTGCATCCTGGTGATCAACGAACGAGGCTCTGATATAATATATAATTAGATATATAAGTTGTACAGTGCAATTAATATTTCTAAATTGAAAAGAAAATGTTCTCAATGCATTTTAAAAAAATTACATATGGCTGGCATAGCGATATGACGGCGAACATAGCGCAGGTAGCAGGAAAACATAATGTATCTCACAAGTAATACATATAATATTAAATTAAATTGTTTGTAGTCAATCAATTTATTTAAAACATAAAATATTTTTAATATTGATATGGTCAATTGACCTATTCTTTTGATTGAGATGTTGCTAGGTTAGTTTTTGTAACCTTATTTGTACCTAATATTCCCAGGGCCCTCAGATTTACGTTATTTTAGCAAAGATGAATTTTCAGGACTATTAATCCTATATTTACTAAAGACGTGTGGGGAGTGGGGACCTTTCAGAGGTAGCGCCAAATAAAGGTACATCTCTATCTGGGAAAATGATTGAGCTATCGAATTGGTCTGGGTGTTTATAAGGGGTTTTGAAGAGTCCGTAAATAATATATATAAAATTAAAGCTCATTAATTCTTGAATAAACAATCCTTTTGTCTTTTTATTCAGTTATTTATTTCTTGATAATATTTACTAAGTATAATAATGATATTCGATCCTCACTTGGAGGACATATCTATATATTTTCATTTCCCCGCATCAGTAACATCAAACTGCGGGGTTGAGTTCCGCCACTCACCATGCAATGTCTCAAATTTAATTGGAATTTTCTCTCCTTGCTTTTTTATGTTTGATAAACCGTGAAAATAATAAAAAAAACGTCAATAATATTCAAATATGCACTTGTAATACTAATACCTTAGTAAATGACAATTATTAACTAATTAGTATTTCATGGAGCTCCACAGTAATTACAATAGGCAAGACATTTGATGAATAATGAAATATTTACATAATATATCAGTATGTAGGTAAACAATTTTAATATGATAAACACGCTCACACTGAGAAATATTATTTAAATTACGATTACTACTACATTATACTATTATTGAAATTACGAATAAAAATATTGCCTTATAAGGATTTAGTATCTATAGACTAGTTAAAAAAGCAGCTCCATTATTCTTCTTTTTTCCGCATATTAGGATAGACATAGACAGAAGAAACCCTTGAATTTTTTGCGACACGCGTCTTGAGTTATAGTCGATAAAGCGCAGCGGTGTTTAACGCCGCGGTCAATATTTAGATAATTGCCAAGAAAAGTTAATTATAATTAATGCAAAGTTAGAAAACTAAATTAGAAAATGGCGCCGCTACACGTGACAATGACACGTTTTCACAAAGAGACAGAGTTATTATACATTTATAATATAAAAATAACACCGAGATAACCTTAAAAACATAGTTTTTGTACGCTTATATGGCAAATGCTGGTTAGGAGATAGAGAAAATAATCTAGGTACTAGAGAATTGTATATCTTAAAAAGATCTACAAATATGGCAAGGCCGCGGGCGGGTTGTTATCTTCTATGAATAAAAATATTATCGTATAGAAAGGCCGTATAGAGGCCATCATGGCGCAGCGGCATAGCATCTGACTGTGAACACAACGACTGTAGGCTCGATTCCCACACTTTTTAGTCTAGTCAATTTAATTTAGTCACTCTGGCAAGAAGACATTGTCTCGAAAATTGGGTAAAAAGTTGCGGAGTTTCTTAGCACTATTCTTTCTACACTGATATGTGCGTGCTATAACGTCTAACTAAGAAAATCTTAAAAGGTAGTTAATTAACGTTTATTCATCATCATCTATCTATAATATCATATTCATCATCATCTATATCATTGAAGCCGTCGTGACGCAGCGGCACAAGTGTAACTGAAACATGACGATTGTGGGTTCGATTTAATTTATCTGTAATAGCTGCAAAATATTCCTTCTTACCTTATTATGCATTTACCTTGGCAATAAAAATAACTAACATTGTATTTTTATTTATTTCTATGTTTACGTTCTACCTCTACTTTGATAGACGCTAGTGATAAGATCATCGGCAACATTAAGAAGAAACATAGATTATTAAGTGAAGGGGGAGTCAAAATTTCCCAAAGACCAAATATTTTACTTACGTAATGCATTTTTTAAATTGAACATAATTAATTTTGAAAATTAAATTAATTCTCTTCCGTTATATAATCTTATTGTTTTTGCTAGTAACAAAGTAAGATTACCTTATTCGATACATGCAATACTTTCCTATAAAATACAATAATCAACCATTATTATTATAAGCAACTGAACACGCGATGCCTTCAGAATTATAATTTATCAGCGTCACGCTGTATCTCACACACAGTATCGTAGACAGAGAGAAACTTGTGCTGAGACACTCTGTTCTCCACTTTCCGCTGAAGCCTTTCGAGATAATGCTTGTTACGTGGCAGAACTCAAACGCAGTTCTTTTGCCTTGCTACCAGAGAAATGAAAATATTAATAAATAATCATTCCTTATTCCTTCCCCCAAGTGATTGTCGAACCCACGACCCACGCGTGACAGTCACACACATCAGAAGATATATATTATTTTATGTAAATAAAAATAAATTATACTTACCTATTACGCTGATTTCGGTTTCTATTAATTGGCCAAACCTATTAAATTACTGATAATAAAGCTCCCCTGACCTCGAAGTATCAAAAATAATCAGTTATATATTTAGATTAGATTTTTCAAAAACATTTTGAAATAATGTTTGTTTAATTTGCATATCGATTTTGACCAATCATTCGAGGCCAGTCAAGGCGCAGAGGCACGAGCGTGTGACTGTGTCATGGGTTGGATTCCCAGTCGAGGAAAATCAATAGTTTTTTTCGCTCTGATGTCAAATCGCTTCCAGAATATAGCGGATAATGGGAAAATAGTGAAGCTGATTCTGCATAATTATTTTTTAATAACACTACTTTCGTATACATTTTTTGTATACACCAAGAGAAAAAAGAATAACATTATAAAAAATATCTATTATAAAAAATATCATGAACAACAAAATAACTTACGTGTTTATGTTATAATTTATATCAAAAAATAAATAAAAAAATATGATCAATTCAAAATCAAAATGTAAATGAAGCTTTTCCTACTTCTACTTTGCGAAGTGGACCTTGACGTAAAATCAATTATTACATAAATGGTTCAAAAATGTAAATATAACAAAATAAATATCTTATGTAGGTACAAGTAATATGCCAGACCAAAATAAAAATATATTTATTAAATCACTAGATTTTGCTCTCAACTAAGTATTTTGTATGACTTATTCTAAGTGAGAATAGTAATAAGAGAGTAAAAAGAGAATAAGAATTAAACCCATAACGGCTTCTTACGTTTCTTCTTATTATTTTATGTTAAAACATACAATAATTTAAATAAGCTACAAAAATAATACATTTATTTCAGTAAATAAGATATATAAATATGTTATATATATGTTATATATAGAAAATGTTATTGTGTATAGATAACACGTGCAAGCAAATGAGGTTGCTAGAAAAGGCATATTATATAAGATGCTTAAACACAAATGGTGTAAGCTACATTTTAAAAAACAATAAACAGAATGAAACAAAACTTAAAATTTTTAACATTTTTAAAGTATTATTACACACTTAGATTAGAAAATTATCTTTGTAGAAGCAAGATATCTATACTTATTGACTTCCTTCGGTTTCCAAGTGACACCCGTTCAAATTTTTTTATAGAAAAAAAAATGAGCTTCTCGCTGTATCACACACACAGCAGGATTAGCAGAGGGAACCTAGTGTTAAGACTCTCCGTCCCCCAATTTCCGCCAAATTCTGGAGGCAATGCCTGTTGAGTCTCCGCCCGCAACGCCGCTCTTTACCTTGACACCAGAGCGGCGTGAAATGAAAATGAAAATATAAATATAAATAAATACTTCATTTCCTCGAGTGGAACTCACAACTGCCGCGTCACAGTCACACCCTTGTTCTCTGCATCACGACGGCCTCAATTTTTTTATAAGGTTTTATAAAAAAAATTACTAAAGAAATGTTTCTCTTAAGGCCATTTATTTATTTATAAGAGTTAGTGCACTTTCTCACTAACTGCTTTATATAATCATAATACTAAGTATACAAATTAATCAGTATGGAATAGGTTATTGAGACTAATTTAGCAGATGAATTAAAATGCACAATAAGAAATCGTTGAATCGAACTCTCGAAGATAGATATTAAATATGAATGCATAGTAAACATGTGTTTGTAGATCTCTTTCTCTCTCTCTCTCTACATTCATATCGCGAATAAATTAAGTAGGAAATGAAAATTAATATACAATTTTTCTATGTAGAATAATTACAAAAATTACCTAGCACGATTTGAAGACCCACTACTTTATGCACGGATCTCTTGGTCACGGCAGGATAGGCGAAGAGAACCTAGAGTGAAACCTTGTGTACACTCCGTTCTCCATTTTCCACTGTATTCTGGTGGCATCGCGTTTTGAGTAGCGGGGTTCAATGCTGTGCTTTACCTCGGCACCAGAGCGATGAAATGAAAATATTAAATATTTCATTTTCTCGAATGAGAATCGAACCCATAACCTATCGTGTTTGCAATCACAGGCATGTGCCCCTGCGCGACGACTGGTATTTAAGGTAAATTAAAAAAAATATAAGACGCTATGTAAATTTTTCATTGCCAAGTGATCTACTTTGATATTATTTTACACCAGATTGAAATGGTCTTTATCAGATAATGAGTCCCCACTCACTTATAGTAAATAATCCTTAGATTATTCTTGCAATTTACATATTTATTTTTAATCTGATAAGAAAAAGTTATCTTGACATAGAAAAAAGATTATTATTTATTTTCAAGTTTAACATAAATAGAATTGAACTTCTATTATCTTAAGGAAACATTTTCTTTCTTCAAAAAGAAGATAGGAGAGTGTCGTGAGACTTATTTTTTCTGTTTTTTTTTATTAGCTGCACATTTACCCCCGCATATAGAAAAGCAGGACTAAAGAGCTGAAGAGGACTTATCAAAAAATATATAATTTCCTCGAGTGAGCATCGAAACCACAACCATCACAGTCAGCTACTATACACTATCTTCACGGTCTATCGCTAGTGGGGTAGTCAGAGGGAACAGATCACCAAACGCCATGGTCTCTTCATACCTCTCTTTCGCCTCGTCTACCGTTATCAACCACTTCATACATGCCCTCCGAGGGGTCCTCGTGCTTTTTACATGACCCTCCTCCAGAATCTTTGATACTGTGTTTTCTAAGGTTAACCAACGTCTCCCCCTACCACTTACATATAAAATTTCGATTTTAACTTCATTATTTGATATTGCAAATTTATCATATCACTAAATTAACATATAACTCATTAAAGAACATACAAAAACATTTTAGCGAAAATAAAACCGTATAGGCTACTACTTAAGCTTTTTACTCATATCTTCATACGGTGCTATTCGAAAAACGTAATTTCAGCTTATCCTCGGATGTGGTTAGAGCTATATTACAAGCCGAGAGCTAACAGCTGTGCACAGTGTCAATCGCGCCTCTGTTGAGACAGCAAGTGCGGCGAAAATTTAAAATTACGAATTTTTGTTTTTTTAACCTCGATCGCGAAATGAAGGAACTCAATGGTGAGTTTCTCTCCTTGTTTTGGAAGCCCTAAAGTGTTCTAATGCCAAATTTTAATTCATGATATATAAATGTTGTTATAATATAAGTAGTGTAGGTTTGAATATATGTGAGGCCTGTTACATGAAATTAGCTACGGAGAAGTAGGATAAAATTAGAGACGAGAGACGTAAAATTAAATATTTAATTATGTTTGTATTTACATCACACGATTTTTTAGATTATAAAATATTAGTATTGATATTAACTAGCAAATAAATATAAATTATTTTATATCAGTATATATTGTTTTCAGGAACTACTGTATGTGAAAAATATATAGGGAGGCGTCGGGCTGTCCCTGTATTGTACTTACAAGGCTCGCACTATGAAGTCGGCTTCGATGTGGTATGTTTAATTTAATATCTTTAACGTGTATTTTTTTTTAACTTTACGCTGTGTCTCGTGGCCGAGGCCAGTTATGGCGCAGAAGCACAAGCGACTGTTAATGCGACAGGTTGTGGGTTCAATTCCCATTCAAGGAAATTAAACATTTAATATTTTAATTTCTTCTCTCTGGTAATGATGCCCTCAGAATTCGGCGGGAAATGGGAAACGGAAGTGAGAACGGAGTGTAATTTTTTTATTTGTCATTTACTGTTTGTATTAATATAGTTATTGCAAAAGAATTAACTTAAATTCTGATTAATATTCCTTTTTTTAATTTTAACAGCAATTTTGTAAATCTTTCCATATATGCTTGCATATTATTTTAACAAGTAACAACTACGCCGTAAGTCTTGAAAATAAATAAAATATCTCATTATGTCTTTCATATCTGCATATTTTTATACTTTAAAAATAAATTGGACGAATGAATTATCTGGTAGCAGTGTCTTAACTCTACGTCTCCTCTGTCAACGTTCCATTTACTCAAATACAAAGTTAAGAATAAATAATTAAGTTCATATATTTTCAAAATACTGGCATTTACCTAAACTATATGCTTTTGCGATTGCGACTAAAGTGCTTTAGTATGCGGTGCGCGATCTAATAACGAGTTTCCATGATAGAAACTTGAATGAAAGTATTGCATTATAATATTTACCTGTTATCTCTTTTGCACACCTCAAAATGAAATAGTGAATTGCGTGTGGATTGGCGGATCTCAACGCCGTGCCCTGCCTCGTTACCAGAGCGAGCGAGTGGGAATCGAACCCACAATAATAGCATTCATTAAATGAATAATCATGTGGTCCAAGCGGGCGAAGCCGTAGGCGGACCGCTAATATTATTATAAAATAATTTCTATAAAATGTATGCTCTCACAAGATTAATATAATGCTCAGGTAGCGGCTATGCGCTTCATTATTATTCAATTTACTTTGAGAGCATCTCTCGTAATTCGTAATGTTATAAATATTTCTATCATATTAGAACACAGACCTCAAATTTAGATTTTTATTAAATCTTAAAATGTCTGAAAATGCTATATGTGAAATTGAACTTTTGTTATAAAATACAATATGAAAATTTCAAGCGTATATTGAACATTTCGCTTACAATTTTACAAATATTTCAGTTATTTTGTTTATTTTAGAGGTTGTCGTGGTGTGTCGATACACGATTTCGCTAATGACTCTAAACGTGACGGTTGTAGATTCAAATTTCACTCTGGGAAATGAATTATTTTTTATTTCCTCCCTATGATAACGAGATAAAGCGCGGCGTTGAGTGACGCCACTCAACACATATGTGTGTGTGTCTCAAAAATGGCTCGTTAAGTCAGATACGTAATGGCGTAGTCCGTTGCATATCTTGCTGTATGCGGTGCCTGAGGCTAAAAATATATATTATTATAGAAAATAAGAGAAATACATTGATGCTTCTATCTCATCAAAGAGCTGCTGCTTTAAGTCCAATTAGAAAAAAAATATCTATTCATAAAGTTATATTGTATAATTTCTAGTAGGGTCCTACACAATATACTATGATATCGTAAGTACTGTGTTAATATTGCTGCATACATTTCAATTTGAAAAAATAATTATGTTGAAACGACTGTAGTATAAGAGTAGGATTATTTTATGCATATTGTACATATTTAAAAATGTCGTATTAATATTTAAACTGTTTGATTATTATGATATTTTTCAATTTTTTTAGCTCCACGCTATTGATCAGGGCAGGGAGAACTTGGGAACCTAGTGTTAAGCATTCTGTTCTTATTAAGGCTCTTCTATATGTGTATGTTAACATTATATAAGCAGAGCCACTGCCTACGCTGTTTTATGCGGGAAATTACCTAAAGTTAAATAAAGTAAAAAAATAAAATTAACAGTCATTTACGTATTGTATTTGTAACTATTTATACATTTCCCCCACTCAGTATACAACATGGATAAATGGGAGAAAGGTGAAAATTTCACTCGTTAAATTACGTTGTTGCAGGGTCGAAATTTCGCGAACGTCATCAAAAGCTTTTTATCATCATACGCTAACCTTCGGGACTTCGAAAAGGAATATAAGACGGAAGTAGGCAGAAATGCATACGAGAAAACCCTTTCCAATATGAAAGAAAGATTTCCTTATTATGTAAAGGAAATGCAAGGTGTCGCTGACGGCGCAGAGGTCCCATTCCACCAGGTATTTATTTAATAAAATCTAAGGAACTGAATTTGTGCCACTCGTAATAACTGTAATATTATGTATGTATTGCCAATACATACAATATGATATCTTCGAGCTGGTCTGATGATGGAGCCAGTTAACCTTTCAAAGGTTACTAGTAAACCATTCGTGTTTGAGCTCATATAATTTATAGCTCCAAGCACGTTCTTTAGCACACTTGGTGTCGAAAAGCGTGTTTTTAGTTTATAGAAACTATTTATTATTAATTTTAATAATATCATGCACTTGACTATCTTTTAGGATTCATTTTTAAATAGAATAGATAATAAAAGATGCAGGATTAAAATAGATCAATTTCTATGAAAAAAAAATTAAAGGTATGGCAACGAATATAATATTTAAGAAGCCATTATATACAACAACTAAAAAAGTTTATGAAATAAACAAATTCCCAGTACAATTTTATCCAATACGATCGACCAAACAATCTCTTATACTAATAAGACTTGCGGAAGACTACTAATTGACTAGAAATACCATAAAATTATTAACTATTTATATATTTCCTTGCAGCTTTTCCTTTTGCAAATGGACGATATAATCGGTACTATCAACGACAACCACATTCCACGCAATGACACCGGAGGCTGCAGCTCTCTCGCTATTAAAACTCCGAATAGTGTAAGTATTAAAGAAAAAACCACTTATTACTTATTCCCATATACGTGAGTAGGCAGAGGTAGTGTTAATTCACTCTGTTCCCCAATTTCCGAGACATTATGTATCATATCGCGGAGCTCAACGCTGCGCTGTGTATTGCTTATGTTACTAAATCGAGGAAATGAAAAATATTTATATATCTATGTGAGTGTCGCTGTATCGCTGCTTCACGCCGGCTTTAGTGTAATATCTATACTAATATAATAAAGCGGAAGAGTTTGTTTGTTTGTTTGTTTGTTTGTTTGTTTGAACGCTAAGATCTCTGGATCTACTGGTCCGATTTACTATGTTTTTGTTTTGTATGAAAGCTGCATTGTTCAGAAGTGCTATAGGCTATATAACATTACATTACACATATATACTAATAAATTAAAATACTTTCTAATTTGACATGCAATTTATTCTGCCATGTTAATAACAACCGTCGCGTCGCTACGCAACCGTTACCGCGACATTTTGATATTCATCCTTATGAAAATAAATATAATAGTCACTTTTAGCATTTCATCTAGATTAAAATTATATTTCTATAGAAATTATATTCTTATATTTCAAGCAGGCGTAGCCGCGTCCGGGTCCGCTAGTTTTCAATATAATAGTAGTGATAAGTGTTTACTCGTATGTTGAAAATTTGAATTACTTGTGGAAAACTTGACTTTTACGGGTTTCTGTATTACACTAAATGGATTTAACCAGTGAGGCCAGTCGTCGCGCACAGGTGTACAGGTATAGGTTGTGGGTTCGATTCTCACTCGTGAACATTTAATATTTTATTTTTTTCGCCCTAGTGACAAGACGCGACGTTGTGTTTTGTCAATCAACATGCAACGCGACCAGAATTCGGTGGAAAATGAGGATCAGCATATACACATGTGAACTTACTCTTAAAGTAACTTCTGCATATAATAAAATCCGTTTTTTTTATATAAAAGAATAGAAAGTCATTTTTTTCAGTTATATCTTTTTATTTTAAAACATTTTATATTCTTTTACCGAAATTGTTATTATAATATCTACCTATATATTATATAAGTCAATAACTTCTATAACTATAATTAATTATACTTATTCGAGTCCCATATAAAGTAGAAGGCTTTTTTAAATTTAATGTTTATGTAAATAACTTTTTGAGAAATGACGAATACGGAATTATTTTACGGTTCGGTGCTTTTATTAATTGTCTTAAGTCATTTGTTTTTTTTTTTTAATATGAAAAAGCAAAATTATCTTTAAATGGCCATTACTTTTTTTTTATATTATAATATTTTTAAAAAGTTAAAACCTGTCAGCAATTTTAGTAAGATAATTACAGTTTAAAAAATTTAATTTTAAAAAATATATGAAAATGAGTGAGTGTAGCGGGAATGCTAACGGGCTAACCCGTACCTCTTGGAAACCGTCCAATCGTTCTGACCACTGAACCATACGTTCTTAACAAACTGTCGAAATTCTTATACGCTTATTACAGCTTACTGTTGTTATAAGCATGTAGAGGGTGTTAATATTTATATACGTTTTTTTCTATGTTTTCTATATTGAGAGTAATTTAGTTTATATTGTAAAAACATTAAAATATTTTTTTAATAATACCACTTTTGGTGTTTCAGGCTGTTTTAGGTCACACCGAAGATGCTTTTAGTGAGACACTAAATCACTTCTACATTATGTCGGCGCATATTATACCAACCGACGAGGACAAGGAACGTGGGGTGAGTGAACTAAGTTAAAAATAGCATATTCTTTCAGTTACACCCTGTATCTGCAAAATACAGAGGAACCTTATTGTTAGGACACCCCGTTCCCCACTTTCCAACGTATTTTTGAGGTACTGCGTGTTGCATGGCGGAATTCAACGCTGCAAGTAATAACGTTTTCCTCAATGATAGTAGTATAAAACAATTACTTTTTTATGTTATAATTGTGCTGTTAATATGCATATAAATATATTATTTTTCTCATTGAAATGTATATGGCAATTGTTTATTAAATTATTAAATGTAATTAGAAAAAATCTGATAATGTTTTTGCGGGACAAAATAAGCAAGGTTATATATCGTTTGAAGGTAAATGTGATAAAGATTTATGATAACTATTACCACTATTTACGTTAAATAACATATTATTTTAGTGAAAAAGTAACCAATTTGTACTAATTTAGTAATTTTTATGGTTTCACGTTTCATCAAACATTTCAAGGTCGAGATATTTATATTACTACTCCCTCATAGGCAATTGAAGAACGTTTCGCTTCGCTATGCTACGCTGGTCATCTACCCGGATACACTATGGGCTACAATGAAAACGGCCTGGTATTTTCCATCAACACTCTCAGCCCCCTGGTACTGAAGCCTGGAAACACTCGTAAGTGTGAAAATCAAATTATGTTAGAGTTGATTAAATTATTTTTAACTAGTATTAACTTATTAAGACACTCCCCTCCCCATTTCCTCAATTTTTGAGTGAACCACCACCAACCACGGTGAAAATGAAAATAATTTAAGTATAAGCATATCCTTGAGTGTAAATCAATCTGTTCAATTTCATAATTATGGTGTTTCGAGTTTATAGCATGTCAGTCGAGGACAGACTCTTTACATCTTACAGCACGTAATACAGATCATGTCTATAAATCATAAATTACAAAATTTTTAATGACCAACAAATTACAGCACGAACTTTCATCACGCGAGCTCTGCTGGCATCCAAGAGTTACGCTGACGCTGAAAGGATTCTTCGAGATGAGGGACTTGGTATCGCGAACGGGTTCTCGATCAATATGATATGGACTAATAAGGATGGGGAGAGGAAGATATATAATGCGGAAGTAGCTCCCGACCTCAAAGGCGATAGGTCCATTATTAACATTCACAATTACGTAGATGAACCTTTGGTACACACTAACATGTAAGTTGTATTAATATTTAAATCAGATAAATGAACTTCACTCTTTATTACGCATATAGCAGAGTAGGCAGAGGAAACCTAGTGTTAAGACACTCCGTTAATTTACAAAAGAAAAATTACAAAGACAAAGAAATACAGTAATTTACACTACGTTGAACTTTTTACTAATATTCGTATATATATCAACAGCTACCAAAGAATATCCATAAAAGAAGTGATTGGGCCAATAATCGACAGTAGTACCTCTCGACTGAAGGTCATCCACGGTCACCCACCACCGCAGAGCCAGAACGACGTAAAGGATATACTGTCGGACACCAGCGGAACTGACTTCCAAGTCTTCCAAGAGAAAAAAGAATCGATTATCAAAACTATTGCTGCCGGTAATTATATATTATGTTTAAAATTTATGTCGCAATGCCGGTTTTATATTAATATCTTCGGATACGTCTTGCAATTTGTGAAGTTTCAATAGAAATATACTAAATTATCGGTGCAGGCTTTAAACAGCGTTTTATATTAGGTACGGAATCTACTCCCACAAGTTTTCTGGAAGAGAGGTAGAAGCCATCTTCTTCTAGAAAATTTGTTTGTTTCCTAAATATGGATGTATCTTTATATCCTATTCCTAAATATGGAATAGGATATAAAGATCTATATTATGTATCCGATATTCATTTGTATCTAATTAGAGAGTGCCTTCATCACGCTTAATTAAGCATATTGAAAGATATTACGAATAAATTAAATTATATTGAAAATTATATAATTAAAGTCAATTTAAATGTTATTGACGTCTTGAAAGTAGATATTATTAGTTCTTTATGTCCCGAAAAATATCTAAAATAATAGGGAGGGAACCCACAAATATCAATTATAAGCACTAAACTACTTTAGTACTACACTATAATACAGATTTGGCAAATATGTGGTTCTAAAATTAATTTCAAAATCATATGGCAGCCCTTGATTGAGTTTAGGTTTTTAAGCATGAGTTTCCTTACACAAAAAATTTAAAAATTATTTCTATTGCAGGACTCTTCGAATTGGACAAAATGACATGGAGTATCTTCATCAACAAACCAAATATTTCTGAACCCGTTGCCGTTTTACCAATAAGATTCTCTATGCTAAAAGCAAATTAATAATTTATTCCACTTAATTATAAGAAATGTAATAAATAACAATAACCTATATACAAGTTATCCTTTATTTATATTACTTAAGCCTAGTTTTGAATATCTTAAAAGTTATTGCTAGCTTGTGATAGTTGAAAAACCTATATTTTATCGTTCGTATAGTATAGTAACAACGATTAGCATTTTCACTATTGTTTTACTGGTACTTAGTCACGACCAAAGATAAACATCACGTTTTTAAGATATTTACTTGGTCACAATCGCAAAAATGCTAATATTACAGCTTACTGTTCCTTATATGCCTATCTAGATATTTATAGTAGCTAGCGTTTGTTATAGATGAATATGAAATACCAATAAATAATTATTACATATAAATTGTAGTAATACTGTGTTATTTTTAATGTTATTTTATGTATTGAAATGTGGCATTAAATTCCGCCACTGCTCCCAAAATTCGGCGCAAAGGGAACGGAGTGTCTTAACAGTAGGTTACCTCTGTCTATCCTGCTGTGTGCGGGATACAGCGTGAAGATGATTTACAAGTGTATTTATCAGATCAGGTGGCACCTACGTATCTACATAGCGTCTATATATTAAAACATTTTTCAATTTACCTACTCGATTACTTCAATTATTTTTTATGAGTGCTGGTGTGGTGTGATAAAAAATAAAAAATATATTTATAATTGCTTTTTCTTTTTTATACTCCTTATTATATAAACCATAATCTTACCTTACCAAGTATATATTGTATTATATTGTATATCTTGTATAGTATATATTGGACAAAAGGAGACAGCATCTTAAATACACGCGATTGTTTGTTTTTTTGATCCTCGTCTAGGGGATTTATAAATCTAATTATGAACACTAATTTTAATTGAAAGCAGCAGTATTTTTTGTCTTGGAATTATTATTGTTAAATTTTTAGGTTCACTGAATCCCATAAAGGCACAGCAGGATAGCTAGATGAAGTCGTGTTAAAATATCCCCGTTTTTCGTCTAGGTCTCGAGACGATTCCCTCGAGTGGGAATCGAACACACAATCTATCGCGTTTTTTCGCGGATTTCCATTAATTAGAATGAGTTATATTTAACTCGCTTATATTAATTAGGTCGAGCTGTATATATTTAGACCCCATAATTAATTTATAACATTGGTTTACATATTTGCATTGTCTCAGTTGAAATCGAATCGAAAATTTGATAAAATAAGCAGACAGCGGGCAAAACAGTAAAGTACTGAATAAAATAAAAGCATGTAAAATTTGCAATGAAAAATGTATTATAAGTAAAAACAATAACATGTAATATAATAAGTAAAAACAATAACAAAAAAAAATAAAGTCGACACTACAGTTCAACGAACTCAGCTTTTTTATCTTTGCTTATTTACCTAATAACCTTGAAAATTGGCAACTTATCGGTAATACCGGAATTGTACTACCAAATAAATTAAACCAGGTCAGTAATTTATCATTGTTATTTTAAAGTAATTACTTGTCATTCGACAATAATTAATGAATAAGATGTTTAATATATATTTTTTTCTAAAGACACCTGAGGCCTTAGCTGAATCATAAACAGTTCCTTAATAAAATTATGTAATAAAACATTTTTTTATTTGATAATATATAAATTTGGTTATAAAACTAAATGTAAAGCATTATAAAAAAAACAGCTTCACGCCAGAGTTGTGAAAATGTTAAATGCAATTAACAATTAAAAGAGTAGATAGGCGAAACCCAGTGTTAAGACACTCCATTTCCCAAGCTTACATAATTGTAAATTATATTATAAAATATAAAATCACATGTAATAAGCACCAGTAAAATACAAGGTCAAATGTAACAACTAGTGCCAAAATAACCTCCACCTACCTACAAACTACCTAAATATTATGCAATGAATAATAAAAAAATATATTAAAAAACTAAATACTTCCTTATTGTTAAACCTATAAAAATAAGAGTCGATAAATATATTGAACAACTAGCGGCTCACCCGCGGCTTCGCCCGCTTGCATTACATGTTTATTCATTTAATCAGTATCAGCACATTGGGCCTTAGCGTTTCGAGCTACTGCCAGTAGCGCCATCATCTGGAAAGCAAGACAAAGTTGGCCTAGCAAGAAATTGTGGGTCACCACCTAAACACCCCTGTACTGGGCCCAGGTTCGGCCTCATGTGGAATACTGTCCCCATCTCTGGGCTGGTGCACTCCAGTATCAGCTTGACTCATTTGATCACATACAACGTAGAGAGATACGAATCGTTGGGGACCCAGTGATCTGTAAAAGGTTTGACATTTTGGCTTTATCGTTGTAGTCTTTCTCATTCGTTCGACGTGCCCAAACCAGCTGAGCACGTTCTTCTTCATTCTCATCGTGACATCCTCGCTAGCGCCTGCCATTCAGTATATCTCTTCATTGCGGATTCGATCATCTAAGCTGATTCCGCATATCCTACGAAGAGATCGCATCTCCACGGCATTCTTCTTTCTTTCATTCTTCTTCTGTAATACCCACGTTTCGCTGCCGTATAACAACGTCGGTACCAACACTGCATTGTGTACGGCCAAATGCGCAGCTGTGCTGACGTTTCGCCGTCTCATGAATGCAGCTAAGACTCCGTTAACCCTGTTACCGGCAGCAACACGCCTTTAAACATCCATCTCGTATCTTCCATCTCTACTGAACATGCTTCCCAAGTATACCACCAGATGAAAGGAGATAAAAGATATATATACAGATACAACCCTTATGCATCCTAATAAAGCCATAAAATAATATCACAAAATACGTTTTTGAATAAAACAAGCAAAATTTTTTATATAATTTTATTATATGTTACAATTTAAAGAACCAAAAACACCATACATACAATTGTATAAGTAAAAATAAATATTACAAACATATACATAGGAAAACAATAAAATTTAAACCAATTTTTAATCTTATTTTATTTATGATACCGTTAAGTATTTCCAAATAATTCTCATAATATACATTGTGACAAATTTAATTACTGACTTATTGATATATGAGACTTCCCAAATTACATTTTATGCTAATCGTACAGTTATTTTTAGTTATTTACACTAAAACTAATATAATTGAGGCCAGTAATGGCACTGCACTTTGCCTAATCAGAAATAAGAAAATATTTAGGTGACGTCTCACTACACCACTATGGTCATGAGGCCATATTCTTATCTAAACTAATATTGTAGAATTATATTATTTTAATAGGTGGTATTTTTATTCATTTTAAACAATTTTCAAACGTGGAGTATTTAAATCTGTCAATTTGGGTGTTAATATAATATTAAACTAATTTTATTCAAAATTTAAAAGAAAACAGATCTTAATTTTTATTATAATATCACAAACTTACTATATTAAGTTTACTTGGAAATTAAAAACATTCAAATTAGAGAATGCAGCTAAGAAAAGTTAAAATGCTTATTTTTCTATATCATTATATAGATAAATAAATTTATAATTGGCCTGAATTATTATAATAAAATGTATTTAATAATAAAATGTGTTTGCTTTACTATTATAAGAAAACAGCATAGGTTACAAAACAGCAATCAGCCAATTGATACAATAAAAATCATGAATAAATGAATAAAAGTTAAATAAAGAATGTTTATAAAATAATAATGATGAAAGGAGGATTCTTTTTTATTATTTTTATTTATAGTTATCTAACAATAGCCAAAAATTTATGGATATATACTATATATTGGTTATAGTTTAATAATATTAAGTCAAAAGTTAAAGAACTGATTACAATAACATTTGTTTAAATTTTATGATCTGCATTAATTCAGATTAATATTGCTTTATTCAGTTCTTTATATAATAGCATGAATATTTTACTATATAAATAAATAATAAGAAGATAAAATGTTCACATTTACTGCACATAATGGTTTAGCCGCAACCACATCCACCACCTCCCATTGGTGGAGGTGAGGGTCCGGAGCTGGAGGGCCCAAATCCACCAAACTTCCTAGATGGTGGTTTAGGAGGACTGAAATGTATACAAGCATATTATCATTACTTGGTTGGCTTCACAATGCTAGCTGCAGCAATATAAAAAGTATTAAAATATGGTAAGCATTAGCAGAGGTAGTTATTAGCAAGATTATTAACAAGGAAATGAAAATTACTCATTCCCAAAATTGGGAGTCAAGCTCACACCTTTACTACTTGCAGTCAGACACTGTCACTACACCTCCTCTTGTGTATAATAAATATATAATATTTCATGTATAATAGATATTTAATAACTTTTATGAAAAAGAAGTATTATATTTAAATATAATTCAAGTCAATAAATCAAATGTAAACTCACCCACTGCCAGGTGGACGGAAATCTCTCACATACTTATCCCCATGCTTATTGTAATTTGGATTGATGAGGGTCTGAAATCTACAAAACACCATTTAAGTATATAATGTGGTTTCATATTTTCTAAAACGGTGATGCAATAAACTAGATATAAATGTAATCGAAACAAATTAAGTTTTAAACTACATAATGTTTTTTACTTACAGTAAATAAATAAAGTTTACTGTGCCCCAAAACCACCCAGAAATACTAAAAGAGTTGCTCTCCACAACGGTGCCATCTAAAATAATAAGACATGCATTAATACAGAAGTAAAAAATCCAAAGATATAGTTTTATCACTATTTAAACTATCTTAAAATAACCTCTAAATTGTAAACTATTGTCTTGCCCGTATTTTTATTGTTATTTAAGATTAAATTACGTTTAAACTTAGATATATGTGTAAGTGTTATGGAAGAGCGGGGCCACCTTACACAAGGATTAGTGTTTTACTAGTAACTTATTAGGTTGGTCTCATTACTTCACACATAGCTAAAGAAAATGTGAAACTGAAATAAAAATATTTTTATTTTTTATTTATTTAAGTTAGGTAGTCTATTTTGAGTTTAAGAATAAAACATTGTTTCTCAAACTAGACTATTCCATAAAAAAGGTAGACTTAAATAATTTTTACTTCAATTAAGTACTAAATTATTCAAGTCCATACTCGATAACAAGTTCAGAGTCGATAACATCATCCTGAAAACCCACACAAATTGTGACGTGGCCTTCATTTAGACTAGTAATTACCTCCTTTTACGTAAACCATTTTCTTATTTTTGATATTTCTTTAAATATGTTCAAATCTTCAATAATTTCAAATAGAAAAAGAAAACATTCGAAGCCAAGAACAGCTTTAATCACTATTGAGATTGACCACTATTGATAATCGAGACAAAATTTGTTTTTGTTAAGTTGCAAAATGCTGACAGTGAAGTTTTAATATAAACTTGCCATAAATGTTTAATAGTGTGTGTTAAATGTGCTAAAAAAAATTAAACATGAACTCTTGCAAAACTTCTTTCCTTATTTTTTATTGTTTCAGCTTAAATTATGCCCCTTCCTTGATAGATAAACTTTCCAAACAAATCATAAAGTTAAAAATAAATCACGTAAATATAAAATGTATCTTAAAAATGTTATCTTTCGAATTAATATGTAACTGTATAAATACAGGACGTTAAATATATTTTTTTAATATACAAGCCTATGTAATGGAATATAGGCTTGTATCAACAATAACATCAGTTTTTCTAATATTCCCTTCCCGTTTCTATCAACCCTTACGTATCTATTCAGCCCAAATATCGTGCCTATTCACCACTTTCACTATTCGCCTTATTATATTTTCACATTTGTATTCATAAACTTAAATTACAATTGTACTTACTGATGCACTAGACAATTTGATGATTAATCATAATATAATAAAAATTTTATTTATGGTGTATGGTGTACCATATAAATGTATTTTACTTTACATTTCCCTAACTTTTAGTCGACACCAAGATCTTCCTTTATATAATCATTTTGTACTTTAAATAAAATAGATTTACTGACGAAAGTCATAGAATATTACGATATAAAACTTTCCTGGTATTCCTGTATCTATTCATCCATTTCTATTTACCCTAGTTAGTTATACTTTAAATGCAATTCGGTTTATTGGTTAAGTTTCATATAGCCTTACTTTTTTTTCAATATTTTTAAACATATGTGCTTTGTGCTTATGTCTATAATTATAACATATTCCTTGTGTTATATTAACTTAAAAAAAAAAACGAATTGTAAAATCTCTATGTTCATCAAATTAAAATATGTTCTGCAGCCTTAAATAATAATCGTACCATTAAAGTTACGTGTTATTAAATTATTATAAAATACTATTAAGTATAAGAATAGGAGTACTTTTTTATTTTTATACAAGCTAAATAAATGAGTACTACGTCATACGAGTTCATTTATTTTTAACGATAAATTAATCAATATTTGATAAATACTTTCCTTAAATTAAAATTTTTTTTTATATAATATTAATTAGTATTTGACAATTAATTGGTTATTGAATACTATAAATATATTATACTTATATACATACTATTGACGTTTTGTTATAAGTGTTATGTTTATATCAATCTGCTTATCGTTATTATTATTTAAGTACTTGTTAAATGCAAGCAATATAATCTTTAATCCATTACGAGAAGTGCTAGAATTCTTAACTCTATCCGTTAATTATATAACAATAAAATAATATTTTGTATGTGTAGTATGAAGTTAATAAGGAATAAGGATATTAATGCCATTATATAATGCCATTACATGGAATAAAATTGGTTACTTTTGATGCTACAAATACATTTTTAAAATTTCGCGTTCCCCCTTGGGAATACTATGCGACAGTTGCGAACAAATATGGCTTCAAAGGCAATGCTAATGATATAAAACCAAAAATATTACAAACCTATAAATATATGGACAAAGAACATCCAAATTTTGGTAGAGATACCATATCTTGGCAACAGTGGTGGAGTAGTATAGTCGAGAGGACCTTTCAAAGTGATCTAGATAAAGAGAAAATTATTAAAATTTCTTCAAAACTTATTGAAGATTATAAAACAGCTAAATGTTGGGAAGTAGCCAAAGGAACAGAAAACTTGATGAAATATCTGAAGAAGTCTGAAATCACTATTGGGGTAATATCAAATTTTGACCCACGTCTACATGATGTTCTAAGGAATTTAGAGTTACAATCATGGTTTGACTTTGTTTTAATATCTTATGATGTGTGTATCACTAAGCCAGATAAGAAAATTTTCAAATTAGCTGAAGGAAAATGCAATACAAATATAATTGCTACAGAATGTTTGCACATAGGAGATGATATCAAAAATGATTATGAAGGTGCTAAAGCTGCAGGGTGGCATGCTCTGCTTCTAGTGGATAAACATAGTAATTCACAAGCATCTTTAAATACATATTCTAGTTTAGAAGATATTCATAAAACCTTGGAAAAAAGTGATGTATATTTCCAATGAAAATATTTATACAAAAAAAAATGTATAAATTATTGTTAGATACTTTTTTACTATATATTAGTTAAAAATCATTTGAAAATAAATTAAATATATCTATTATTAATATATGATTACTTTTATTTTTTGTTTTAATATACACAACTTTAATATTGGCTATTAATTCAGTTGACTTTAAACCTACTTAATATAAATTTTATGTTCCTGTTATTTCATTAGTATATTATTGAACATTTTAGAGTTTTTTTAATGTTCATCATATTAGAGAGATAATTTAAAATACTGTCCAAAATGAGTCATGGTCATTTGAATGAATAGTTTTAATTTTTACATTTTTATAATGTGACTTTACAGTTAAAATAGAAAAAAAATTACAATTTTTTTTATTTTTATATCTTTAATTCTATTATATCTAGCGGCCCACTCGCGGCTTCGCTCGCATCTTACTTATACTTATAGAATTATGAACACTACATGGCTGTGTATAGTAGGACGTCATCGGCGGCAAGGTCGCCTGGATAGATCGATGGTATCGATACTATAGATTCCATCGATACTATTGTTTCTTAGACATTCAATAGTATCGATACTATCGATTGTATCGATATCTTTCTGACTGGGAGATACGATACTATCGATAATATCGATAGTATTGCATTTGTCCGATAGTATTGTACCCTTTTAAACTATCGATAGTTTGCTTGGATACTATCTATTTAATCGATACTATCGATCGTTGTATCGATCGCATGGGCTTTTTAAGATTAAAACTATCGATGGCGGAACTATCGATAGCTTGGCAACACTTGATATATATCTCACGTTATATAAGTATATTTTATATATGTATTTTGTCACTACAGTGTTTTAAGTTTATTATTATTATTATTAAGAATGTAATTAAATGCTTTTTACATCGATTTGTTACTTGTATGTATTAAAATAATTTTGCATAAAATGAACAACTGCTTCTTACTACAAAATGTTAATTTAATAAATTAAAATTAATAAGTTCTTACAATCACTAATTAATAGTCAATCATTAAGTAATTTTAAAACTTTCATATTTATTCTAAACTATTATGTAAAATTATTAAAATTTACGTTTTGTTTTACTTTGCAAAAAAAAACAACAAATACATATTTTTTAAGTATGGCAATGATATATTCTAATTTTTTTTCTTATTGTTATTTTTAATAGCAACACAAAAAAGTGCTGCGCGTCCATGTCAAGTAAAGTAAGCGAGTTTTCGACTGTATACGGGATCAATATAAATTAAAATGTGGATTCTCATATAAAATACCATAAGAGTGTCTACAACCTATTATGTTTATTTATCAGTGATATTAGTGTGATCATACTCGTTCAAAAGCATTAAGCCATATTCTCTTGTACCGTGAACACTTGAAGTACATTGCCGTAGAGAAATGACGGGACAATCCTTTATCTTGGACAAAGTGGAGTGTTAGCCCTTAATTGTGAGGAATCGTTTTTATCATTATGTAGTGAAAACGACGTGTTTTACTTACGTTTCTTTTAATAAATATTGTATTTACGAGTTCTCTTAGTTATTGTTATGTCGCTGAGATGATGTGGATTTGCGCAGCGGTGGCGGCCGCGGTGATAGCCGCTTTACATGTAAGCGGCGAGCAAGTTATGCTTCTTGATACTACGACCGAAGATACTCTTGGTTGGACACGTTTTCCGTATGGTCTACAAGCAAGTACACCTGGCTGGCTAGAAGAATCATACACTAATTTCGAGAAACAGATTAATTGGCGATCCTACGTGGTATGCGACGTCGCGCACCATAATGTAAATAACTGGCTGTGGACCCCATTTATTGAACGAAGAAATGCAAATCGTATTTATATCGAGATTAAATTCACAATTCGTGATTGTTCACTATTTCCTGGAAATGCTTTAAGCTGTAAAGAAACTTTCAGTTTACTGTATTATGAGTTTGATGTTGCGACGCGAGAACAGCCTCCTTGGGAACCTGAAAGTTATAAGTTAGTTGGTCGTATTGCAGCTGGAGATGGAAGATTTAATACCAACTCTGAAGTGGATATTAACACTGAAGTAAAGAGTATAGCAGTTACAAAACGAGGAGTGTATATTGCGTTCAGAGATCAAGGAGCTTGCATATCAATATTAGCTGTGAAAGTTTATTATATAACTTGCCCAGAAGTGACAATAAACTTTGCAAAGTTTCCAGCTACACCAACTGGACGTGAAGTGACTATAATTGAACAAGCTAATGGAACCTGTGTCCAGAATGCTGAGACTGCATCAGGTGAGGCTGCACCGGTGTATTTATGCAAAGGGGATGGCAAATGGACGCTGCCCAGTGGTTCTTGCAAATGTAGAGCTGGATATGAACCAGATCACACTAATCAAATATGTAATGAGTGCTCACCTGGAAAGTTTAAAGCACACACAGGAGATGACCCTTGTACACCATGTCCTGATTATTCTGAATCTACAGGCTTTGCTTCAATAGAATGTAAATGTGTTCCTGGGTTTTTCAGAGCAAAGAAAGATCCTAAGAACATACCTTGCACTCAACCACCTTCAGCACCAGAAAACTTAACTGTAACTTTTGCTGATCAATTCTCAATATCTCTTGCTTGGCAACCTCCTCATAAAGCTGGTGGACGAACTGATGTCAACTACAAGATACACTGCTCCAATTGCGGTCCTAATGTTGAATATAGGCCAGCTGCTTCTGGTCTCAATTCATCTAGAGTCACTGTAATGGGCTTAGACCCAGTAACAGAATATAAATTTCAAGTTTTTGCACTTAATGGTGTCACAGATTTGACAGGAGAACCTCCAAAAAAAATAGAAGTGACGGCTGTTACTGAAGCATCTGTTGTTAGTGTCATAACAAAATTGAGAGTTGTGAGTGTTGAAAGTAACAAGCTATCTCTTGCTTGGAATCCACCACCAATTGATTTGACTGATCCAGATGATGCTATTGAAAGTTATGAAATTAAATGTTATCCAAAAGACAACCTTGAAAAGAATGCTAATGCAACTGTCAAAATAACAAAAGAACCTCATGTTATAATTAGTGGATTGAAAGGAGACACAGAATATGCTATAAGAGTTAGAGCCAAAATGAAAAGAGGTTGGGGAGAATTAAGTGCAATTGTATATGCTAGGACTGGATCAGTGTTAGAGACAACATTTGTGGGAGAAGAGGAGGGTGCTCAAGTAAAACTAGTAGCAGGTGTGATGGTCACTCTTGTTGTCATTTCGGTTGTAGCAATTATAGCTACAGTTGTAATTTTACGTTTGCGCTCTGATGATGAATGTGACAAAAAGCAACCAAGTGACTGTAATGCGCTAAACTATCGTAATGGAGAAGTGTACACAGGGCCTGACAGACCAGCGAAAACTAGCAGTAATGCTACAACCCCATTGTTTGCAGGCACAGGTTCAAGGACATACATTGACCCTCATACATACGAAGATCCCAATCAAGCAGTACGAGAGTTCGCACGGGAAATAGATGCTTCTTGCATTACGATAGAGGCAATCATTGGCGGCGGTGAGTTCGGAGATGTGTGTAGAGGCAAACTTAAGCTACCAGCTAATTGTGGGCAAGAAATCGATGTCGCCATCAAAACCCTCAAACCAGGATCCACAGAAAGAGCCCGAAGAGATTTTCTGGCAGAGGCATCTATCATGGGGCAATTTGAGCACCCTAATGTAATATTTTTACAAGGTGTTGTTACAAAATGTAATCCAATTATGATTATAACAGAATTTATGGAAAACGGATCTTTAGATACATTTTTGCGGGCAAATGATGGTAAATTTAGAGTTCTTCAGTTGGTTGGAATGTTACGTGGCATTGCCACTGGAATGCAATATTTATCAGAGATGAATTACATTCACCGAGACCTCGCGGCGCGAAATGTTCTTGTTAATTCCCAGCTCGTGTGTAAAATCGCAGATTTTGGCTTATCGCGGGAAATCGAGTCCACTGCAGATGGTGCCTATACAACGCGCGGTGGCAAAATACCAGTCCGCTGGACCGCACCTGAGGCGATTGCGTTTAGAAAGTTTACTTCTGCTAGTGACGTATGGTCTATGGGCATAGTGTGCTGGGAAGTCATGAGTTTTGGTGAACGACCATATTGGAATTGGAGCAATCAAGATGTTATTAAGTCTATAGAAAAAGGTTATCGCCTTCCGGCACCAATGGACTGTCCCGAGGCAGTGTACCAACTAATGCTTGATTGCTGGCAGAAAGAGCGCACTCATCGACCTTCTTTTGCAAGTATCGTGAAAACATTGGACAAACTCATTCGATGCCCGGACACATTAAGGAAAATAGCCCAAAATCGCTCAGCGGATCCTCTCGCAGGCGACACTCCAGATTTGATACAGTTCTCCTCTGTGGAGGAATGGTTAGAGTGCATAAAAATGTCTCGATATATTGAGAAGTTTCGAGCTGCCGGTATAACCGACATGAACGCCGTCGTCGATCTCACAGTTCACCAGCTGGCCTCTCTAGGTGTGACTCTAGTGGGACATCAAAAGAAGATAATGAACAGCGTTCAAAGTATGCGAGCTCAAATACGCGTTAGTGGCCCTTATGGTTTTCTTGTGTAATAAAGTGTTTAGCATTCTCAGTGTTTGAGAAGGAAACCTTTGGATAATTGATCTCCGAAAAAAGTGATTCAAATACAGTGATTAATATTAAAAAATGATGCAGTTTGTATATTTTTCTAAAAAGGACTGTCATAGAAATAGACTAACTTTGTCATAGTGTTGTCAGAAGATAGATTTTAAGAAGAATTATTGACTAGGCACGCTTTTTATACTTGGATTTATCATTGTTTTATTATTTTTTACAATTAAGACAAACTTGCAATCAATGTTATTGTCAATAATATAAAACCAGTCTTACAGTATTGAACAATACACAACCATAGCTTTATTATACTACCGTCTCTAGGTACCATACAACGAAGTAAACGCCATGATTTATTTTTAAATAATAAGAAATATATTTATTTTATTTTCAAAAACATACAACAAATAAATATTTAAATAAATCCAGTAAATATACTGAAGACATGTTTCAATTGTGAAATACGTAAATGAAGCAATTTTTTCAGCTGGCCTTAAATGTTAATTATGCAGTGTAAAATTTTAATATTTTTACCACAATTAAAACGAAAAGCTAATAATCACTAGTAAATGTTACAAAAGAGATATAGTTTAAGAGTAACTCCCTTTTTATAGAAACATTCCGAATAACAATTGTAATTTTTTTCTAAGAATATATATTGTAGGTAGCTAAATTTGCTGTAATAATTTTGATATATTTGTGTTTTTTAAAGTTTAAATTTTTAAATATTAAGATTAAAAGTATTTTAGCATAAGAATGTATAAGAAATACTCAAGTCTATGCCAGTCATAAAGTTTATTTATCCAAAATTGATTTTTTTGTATGTGTATACTACAATTGTGATTGGACTCAAGTACTTAAATACCTTTTAAGCTTGCCACAGTACTGTGTGTTTATTTAAGTTTAAGTTAAATCCTTTCTGGCTGCTTAAAATATTTCCTTTTATAGTGGTACATAATAAGTTAGCTAGTGTAATGCCTCTCCTTGCTTTAATATGTTGGATCTTTAGTGTTTCCAATGTTTCACAAAGGCTGTGTAATACAGATTATGGTATATCATTATCATTTGATGTATTATGCCAAATCTTTTTTTATATTTATATCATATAAGTGAAATGTACACTTTATTTGATCCACATTGGTTGCTTTTGATGTACCAACTGCTTTTTTAAAATAAAATAACATTCTTATTTAGAAACATTAAAAAATTAGCATAACCTAGGGTAAATGAATACTACTGCCAATATAGCTGTAAGAGCTTGTTTATTATTCCCAGCTTATGACAGTCATGGGTGCGATGAATAATGCTATGCGAGTTTAGAGAATTATATATAAAAAAAAATATATGAATGCAGAGCGATTTATACAAAAAGCAGTGGCGCTGAATGCGATTTTTTATTGTAATACTTATTAAGTTTTAGTTTGTTTTGCAACACCCCATTGTCTTAAGTAATGGAACTGTACTGAATTAGACGACAAAACGTGGCCTATCTAGCAATACTTTAGATATTCGGAAAATTTTGTATAAATAAAGTCATCCTTTAGGCTTCCCCTTTGAATTCAAGACTATGTCATTTTTGACTCTTTATTGCTTTTTTATCAAGTAATTTTATATTTTTCTATGTAGTTTGGGAGTTATATGATTACGTATTCAACGAACTTGTTATATATAAAATTTCCTCGAAGACTAATCCATACAAATAATATAATGCGGCTTACAATCATTCGCAACCTTACACCAACCAAACCATCGAACAAATTATGACAAAACAACACTGGAAACTTTATTGGTTTGTACTTTTTAGGCTACAATTCTTATCGCGACCTTAAATTAAAACCCTCAATCTTGGCAATATCGAATATCACCTGATTATTTTTAACTTCTTTAATTGTCCTTAAGGTTTCGTATATTTATCGTAAGTTCATGTTAATTCAACCGTGAATGCTCATATTGAGATTGTTATTTCAAATTGGGGCTTGAGAAACCTATTAGACCGCTTGAGCGCTTTCTATACAACACAAGCTGGTTGGTATTCCGGAAATAGGTACGAAGCCTATACCTAAAATACCATCTGGTCACCTCGTCTGACACAATTTATTGCCATCTGCCGTTTCGTGAAAAGGGGTAGTTTCCTAGGGTTAGTGACCCTCATTACCTTAAGTAAAATTCCTCGTAAACGATTTGAAACGTGATGTAAAAAAACTTTCGCGTTTTCAGCTACTACCGGTTTGAAAATTTTCCACTGTCCAAAAATCCTTTATACAAAAATAAGACATTGTTTTATATTTTCTTGGCTTCTTAGATGTCTTTCGTGTTTTGTTAGGATAGATGAGTCTCATGTAGAAACAAGTTTTTAGGAAGTTCTTTCTTCATACTAGAAACTATTGTTACGTCTGATAGTTTACTTCTTCTTGAAAAACTTTGGTTTCTTGTTTTGCGTTCCGCCTTCAATCATCAACTGTGAGATAGCAAAGTTAAATTGAATTAATTAAAATGTCCACAAAGTAAAGTTTCACACGTTCTAATATTTAGACGCTTCACAAAATGCTGCTGTTTACAACAGAAAACTTGTAATTAGAGAACAAATACGAGCACGCAAATATGGTCGAGTAACTCCATTTAAATTCGATTTAATTTTTATCTTTATAATTGTATTTGTTAATGTAAAACAATAAATTGTGTTTATTTAATTAATTATGGATAATTATATTTAGTACTTGCTAAAAAGAATGATTACGTGTTCCATCAAATAATGCAGCTATTGGCTGTTAATATAAATGAAAAAAAGCGTTCATTATTTTATACTTCTTCATGGTACTGTCTTCCAAGGTCTATTGAATATAGGTGTATTGCCCAAATTAGGAAAGCCATGTGGATATTTCGAACTTTGTTTGGATTTGAATAATAATTTTAAATCATGCTTAGGATTATCATCCACGTATAAAATGCTTTACAAATATATATTCAACAATTTCCTAGCTTCGACAGTTGTTCGAAACTTCAATGTTTACATGAAATGTACCTTTAAACAATTTACAAAGTCGGTCTTATAACACCAATTGTCATATCCACTAATCAAAGTAGAAATAATATTTATATTGATATTAATAGTAATAGGTCGAAATAATATTATTTATGACCTCGATTTATTTTTAAAAATTAGGAAGAATATACGATTTTTGATACACTGGACAAAAAAAATCTAGATATTTATTGAGAAATTTGTTGTCCAGTAATGTAATTGGTTCTTAGTGTAATGTAAAATACATATTTATTTTTCATTAATATAGTGATAGAGCAAGGTGAAAGACCTTAATATTGTGTGTGTAAATTTATTTGTTTTATGTTGACATCTTATATATATCTCAATGATTTTAATGATTATGTTTCTTGGTGGCTATATTGTTTAATTTTTTAATTACATTTACATTTTTTTGTTTATATACTCTATATATATATATATATATATATATATTAAGATTTAGATATCGTTATTAAATGTATCTATACGTTTGTACATTGTGTCTCCGATAATAAACTACGCCTAAAGCAATAAATTCGCCTCTCTCTAGAAGGTTATAAGACACATTTGTACAATAATAAATTTAATGTTATGTATATTTGTAGCGTCTTTCCTCATCGTTTCCTTTTTAATATTTGAATAGTTTAATATTTCTTAGTAGTTATAATAAGATAAGATTTTTTAAATCCCACCACCATCGACATTTAATAAAATTTTTGTGCGAGAATATAACAAATACGTCCTTTTTACGTTTCATTAGAACACGAAAGTTCGGTCGATGGGGAAAGAGGGCACTTTTTACATGTGATACTTTAAGATTTAAAGCCATATTCAGATCTAAATGAAATTTTAGTGTGTAAAAATTGCTTACGCAAAACGTTGTCGTAGCGCTAATAATATTTGTCATTTATTAAATCGAATAGTTGAACTGTAGTAACACCAATAATAGCCTAATATCTTATAATTCATAGCGTGATCTTAGGTTTTATAATAATGATAAGATTTTTTTATATATAGCGCTGATGCAGGGGCACTGGCGTTAACGTGTCGACGTACTTCCTCTGAAATGTGTTAAAATTTTTAAAATGTTATTAGGAATAATTGGAAGACGGATATAAGATTCGGATCAGGTTTATCACAATGCCCCTGCACGGTAACAGATGGTTAACTTAGGCAGTTTAAATTTTTAAATCAGATTAGATACAATCAATGAAAATGTAAGCTTGGCTATAATTTATGTAATAAATATTGATAATTATATGGGTGTTTCTTATTTATTTATCCTTTCACAATTTCCATAGAAATTTATATCTTGTATTTATATTATGCGCGCTTAATTGCAATTTAATCTTATACTATGGATAATGTATATAAAGAGAGGACTTGACAAAATGGCACCCCGCGCTAACATTCTTGAAGCCGCCGTGCTAAACGAAATGACTCATTTTTATTACAAAATGCAAACGAGTTTGTGTTGCGTTTGATTATATTTTTAAGGTTCTCCCAACATTCTATAAGGTTAATTGAATGTCATATTGTTTTACAGTTTTTTTTTGTGAAATAAATAACTGTTGTAACTATTTCTATTTTAGTAAAGTATTTAATTAACTAAGTTTAGTTTCATAGTTTGTGTCAGTATATTATTTATTGATGAAATCATTAGATTGATCTCGTATAGAAAAGTGAAAGTGCAGCTTAACCTGCAACGTTCTCCAAAGCTTCTTTCTTAACGCACTCGACATGAGCTTACTTTAGTATTCGTCTCGGACTGGTATCGCCATCTACATATCAATTTTAACTTAAATTAGTAAGCACTCGATATCCATAGTTACAAACAGGTGTCACTACTTGCTATATTGTTTTTAATCATTAAATAGAATACTTTATTATGCAAAATTATTGATTCTTAATGTTGACGAAATATAAGTTAATTTGTATCTAGAATTGATTGAATTTTAATATTCTGTGTAGAAACGACAATAAGCGGCCGTTCTTCTTATATTTGGTGGTACAGGAATGTGGGTTCAAATCCTACTCAGTGGGAATGTTAGCTAAAATAGGAGTTTAACTGGAAGTAATAAAGTAAGTTATTAAGTTGTGAATGATGTTACGAAAGTATGTTATCAGCTTCACGCTGTATCTCGCACACAGCTGAGTAGGCAGCGGGAAACTAGTGTTAAAACACTCCGTTCCCCACTTTCCGCCGAACTCTACAGGCATTTCGTGCTGAGTGGCGGAACTCAACCCCGCGTTTTGCCTCGACACCAGAGCGAAGAAATGGAGATATAAATTTTAATAAATATTTCATTTCCTTGAGTGAGGATCGAACCTGTAACTGTAGGAAAGTATACTTGAATTCATAGGTAAATAATTTTAAATAATTAAAATGACGTAATATAAAACGTTAGAAACATAAGTCACCGACCAGTTCATGAGAGAAATAAAAAAATGAGTACCTCTGACAGTCAATGAAGTAATTATTTGTAATTATCATAATCATAATATTTATACCATCATGCCGCAGTATTACGGTGCGATGATAGTGGGTTTGGTTCCCACTCGAAGTATTTATTATCTATTGTCCGATCGTTATTAGAGCATTGTAGCCTCACTAGCCAGTTGCAAATAAATCATTACAGAGAGCACACGTTTGTCTTTATTTTACATCGTCCATATATTAAGAATAACATTTTAATTTGTACCTAAAGGCAATAAATGAACCCTTATGATAAAATTGCATTCCTATTTTTGCAAAACAGTGTGGCGTTCGATTGGGCGCTGGAATTGGAAGATGAGAAGTGGAGACTTGGAGAGTCTTGACTAGGTCCATTTCAAGCTAAAAGGTAGAAAATATAATTACTGAAAAAAAAACCTATTTTTAAACGATCAACCTAACAAATACGCACAAACTAAAAAGTAAGAAATAGTTGCTGGGACCACGGTTCTGGATGTGACAAAACGAGCTGACCGAAGCGCAAGGGGCACTACGCCTACCAGATAAACAAAGTTAGGCGGATGTTATGCTAATTATTTCCCAGAGAGAACGGGCAGCCAAACGCGAGCGTTATAATATTAATAGTACCTTTTAATAAATGTACTATTAGTAAATATTTTATTAATTTATTTATTTACAGGTTTTAATAACCTGGAACTAGAAGTATGAATGTTATATCAAAGAACGTAGGAAAATAAAGAGATTTTAAAAGTAATAAAGTATTAATGATTAACAATAATAATTTCTTTCCACTTTTCCATTAAGTGACGAAATCCCATAAAACACATAAATGGGGGCCGAGTTAAATGTTAAGTAGTGTGGCGTTCTCGACTTCACCGACAAAAGAATAAAACAGCTATATGAGACCCACCCTACACGGTTTCTCCGGATGGTGCTAATACACTAACATGATCTGGCTACTACAAGGCGTGGGGAATTAAATATTTTCAAAAAATCTGGCCGGGATGTGGGCAACCAGCCTTTGGTTCAGTAAATCTGGATACTACTATCTTCTTGTTCCCATATCCTGCATATAGCAGGGTAGGCAGAGGGAACATAGTGGTAAGACACTCCCTTCCTCAATGAGGCTATCGTGGCACCTGGACACTAGGCTCAATCCATCTCCATTTCAGAACATTTAAAATCAGTAAATGTAATTTCAGTTTCAAAATAGTAAATTGATATAACTAAACAAAAAAAATAGATTAAACGAAAAATAAAAAACTATTGTAATGACTGCAAAAGTGTCATTAATACTTACACAAGGACCGCTCGATAAGAAATGAATGCGTAAATAAATAATTAAGTTTTGTTGTACTAATTTAGATAAGGGGCGATAGTAAAAAATAACCGTTTCTCATAATATGTTTTAAAATTTTAACCTCTAATTCTATATTTTCAGTATGATGCAATACATTCCCGTATTATATGGAAAATGCTTACGACGCGTACTCCATTCAAACAAAATGAACGAAAATACTAATTGTAAACATTCCCCTTAGTGGGGATTGAACCCACCACCACCTTGTGCGTAAACCACTAATTATACTTATCCGACAACACCACTTTCTCAATGAAACGACTGAAGTGATCAGCTAACTTATGTAATGATTTTATATAAATAGTTTTTATATTCACGATAATTTGTTATAAAAAAATTGTAAATCAACCTCTTTGTTTAATAAAAGATATATTTGAAAATTTATACATAGAACTAGCACGAGTTGTTAATTTAAAAAGGACGCTTGATGTGATGAAAATTTTGATACGCACTTTTAGATTTGGAGCTGAAGAGGAAAGTGGTCCTCTAGAATAAAATATTGTATTACAATTTAAGATTGTAGAAGCCTAATGGTATATAGCCCTGGAAGAAATATAAGTTCTGTAAAAGTCCTGAGATATACATTGTACAAGCCTAATGGTATTTGGCCCTGGAAGTTTAGTTGTAGTGAAGTTAAGTAAGTTCTGTAAAAGTCTCGAGGTGTTTGATTTCTTTACACTAGATCTAAGTTAAATGATACATAGGTAGGCAGTGGTAGGTTTGATATAATATTTGGCGCACAAATATGTAGGTATATAGTAGAGGATGGTTTTGCAGGGACACCTGAGGAAACGCAAATTAATTTAAACATCCTCGTGAAATTTTATTAATATTACTTATTAGCGGCCCGCCCGCGGCTTCACCTGCGTGAACTACTTTATTATTAACTAGCGGCCCTCTTGCGGCTTCGCCCGCTTTAACTACTGGATTATTTATATAATGTATGTATTAAATAAACCCAATAATTTCAATAAGGATTTTCCAATTGTTTTACACAGCAAGGATTTTTTAGTAGGTACCGTTAAATCTGTGCTACTAATCTTTTCAAGTACTTATTAAAATATATTTAAATGACTATTTTTAAACGGAAGAAATTATAAACAAAAACCTACCTACTAATAACTACTACAAAAAATGTGAAACCAAATATATCGCGCTTAAATAATACATTCAACTCCAATTATCCAATACGTGCAAACGCATCTAACTAAATCTTCGTTGCTATAGAGGCAGCCGGGTTTTTTT
>JAKRZM010000772.1:1025807-1078887 GCA_036379175.1 Heliconius cydno galanthus | reverse complement strand
AGCACCTACGTCCTATAAGTAACTCCTATGCAAAATTTGAGATTCCTAGCACATGTAGTTTCTGATATTTCGTGATGAGTGTCGTGAAAGGTCACTCCTTTCGATTTTATATATATAGATATCCGTCCATCTGAGGCCGTCGTGGCGCAGGGGAACAAGCGTGTGACTGTTAACACGACGATTGTAGGTTCGTTTCCCACTCAGGGTGATGAATTCATATTTATTAATAATTTCACTTCGCTCTGGAAGTGTGAGTGAGTCTGGAAGGATTCATAATTATCTATCTATAATGTTAGCTAATTTTACTTATAAAATCAGTATTTTTTATAGATATTGATGAAAGGTGATCCCGTGCAACACAACAGGAGGTACGTAAAAAATCTCACTCTACAGAACCTCAACTCATTCTAATTTGAATTCGGGACATTGCGTGTTACAAGTGTGGAATAGTGAAAATAATTTATTTCCTCAAGTGAAAATAAAATTATGGGTTTCGCTATCACCTTTACAGTCAGGTGCTATCCCATTCTGTCACTAGGAGAATGAAAATATTCTTACTAATAATGAAAAATTCCGGAGTAAAGCTTGTATTTCATACAAAGATATATACCTACACTGCCATTTACCGTAGGAATTATATTACTAAGATTTCGACTCGTCTTAAATGGAGTCCAAAATAAAATAATTCTGTAAAAATAATTCTAATTAATTATTACTGACGTTTATTATTATGACGAAGTTTATAATTATTTAAGTGTTTAACTCCTACATAATGTGCACGACTGATCGCGGATTGTAATCCAAAAAAAGATTGTTTATGTTTAGATCTACATAACTCTCGTAGATTTGTCTCTAATATTGTACTGTGTATTTTACATAAATGCAAATGGAAAAAATATTAAAAGTATCTTTTTCACTCTGTATCCCCTATCTCGCAGGATAGGCACAGGAAACCTAACAGAGGAAAGTGTTAATACACTTCCGCTGACGGAATTCGACGAGCGCTCTGCCTACCTCTTACCAGAACGAGGCAACGCGTCGGCTAGGAAATGAAAATATTAAATATTTAATTTCCTCGAGTGGAAATCGAACCCACAACCAAGTTGCACAACTAATATTTAGCGAAACTTACAGTAAATTCAAAATTTCTATGTAAAGTAAACGTAATATAACCTTTTTTTTCTAACAATCTACTATGGAGCAGTCACATTAGCTCACAACGGCTATCAGAATCTTTTTTTTAATGTCTGCTTCTGCATGTAATGACATGAACGATACTTCCATGATACATACATACATACCCTGAGTATAATGAACATTGAGTCTTCACGGTACTTTGGAAATGAAAATATTTTTCTTTTTTGCTACATTAGTGATATCACTATGTTATATGTTTATATAAATGCCACAATGTGTGATTGTAAACGCGATAGGTCGTGGGTTCGATTCTCACCCGAGAAAATGAAATCGATCATTCGCTCTGGTGGCCACTTAACACGCAATGCCTCTGGAATTCGGTGGAAAACGGGGATCGGAGTGCAACACTGGGTGTCGTTTGTCTACCCTGATGTGTGCGGGATACAGCGTGAAGCCTAACGTCACAATGTGATAACGGTAGTGGATTGAAATGATTTGTGACGTAATTTTTATACCTTGTGGTATACATACCTATGAAAAGAATAGAACAAAGTTAGAGAAATGTTTTAAATCAAGGATACATTAATTAAATACTAAATTAATATTTAAATCTAAGCACCGCGTTCTACACAGTATAAAAGTTTCATTTATTAACAAAATGTTGATGTCGCAATTTCATCCTGCAGTCACTGCACTATACTGAAAAAAAAAGATAAAATAACTAGCTCCTACCGGCGGCTTCATATGACCCCACTTACCATGACCCCGCTGTCTATGGCAGCCCGTAGAGCGGAGCGCAAATGCAGGATATCTTTCAATATACTACCACCTGAAATAAACTTACCTTTTGTGGAAAATGTATTCAATATTTATATAAATAAATAAGCAAGTGTTTTTTCCATTTTCTTTTATGGATGTCATCTTTAATGAGTGTGAAATGTAGCATTAAATTAATGCTATTAATATTATTTTTATGTAATTTGAGACATTGATCGTTTATAACATTAAATAGCAACCCAATATCTGAAAATATTATCTCAAGATGTATGAAAATCATATTCTTTCTTCAAAATATATTAAAAAAAAGATATTTTTTTAAAATAATAGAGGATACAATACTTTAGCTTTTCTTAAATAAAGCAAGCAAGAGACTATTTTTTCTATTTATTACTTTTAAATTAAATTTCAAATTAGGATTCAGTCAATATGGAGGGAATAAAAAAAAAAAAAATTTTATATAATTTAATTAAACATATTTTACTTAATATCTAAAACATTATGGCTTTCGATTTATAATGAAAACTGTTTTCAATATTTTAATAATGAAATAAAAATAATAATATAATAATAATATTTTAATAAATAATAATGATATTTCAATAGTGAAATTAAAAAAAAACACCAAATTGCTTTAGAAAAACAAAATACACTGGCGTAAATTCTAACAGTCTGGCGTATATTACGAATTCAACAACTTGAACGAAAATACTTTTAGAAAACATACAAAAATTTTAACTTAGCGGAATTTGAACCGCCTCTTGGATACCTCTTGGCACTGGTTCGAATCCCGCTATTATTTTTTTTATATGTTATCTAAAAAATATTTTATTTTCCCTATTGTAGAATAACACTTTAAAAACGTTAAAAACATTAATAAAACTCGATGAACAAAAGTCAACTTTCCATACTAACTCTCTCTTTCTCTCTCGCAATTACTAGCTAGTGGTAAATTATAAAAATATATGAATAGAAAAGCATATAATTACGCTATACGGGATAACCTAACCTAACATATAAAATATGAACATAATTCAGGGCTAAGCAACGGCAAAGTGGGTTTTCAAATTTCAATGAATAAAAAAGCAATGGAGTCGTCTGGAGACACACACTCCCACACCACCTACTTGCCTACTTAGACATGCCATCCACGCGCGTCGCATGCATGAATACCAAAAAAAAAAGACAAAAAAATAGTGTCGGTGGTGTGTCGACGTTACGGCTTTAAAGCGCGATACATATTATAGTCCTAAAGACATTGTACATACATACATACATACATACATACATACATACATACATACATATAGTATATAGTGCACTACGCATGCGCTATTTCTTTGAAAATGTTATCTCGTGCGGCCATGTTTCAGTTTTCAACGAATACTTAATTGTACTTCGGGATATTATATGAGGAATATGAGTGAAACGTTTAAATTCAATTTCATTACATTTTAAATCACTGTATAAAATATTTAACACAGCCTTACTCGATCACGTGTTAAGGTGAAAAAATGAAAAATCTAGCTAAATTATAACAAAGAATATCATCTAATATGACACAAGGCTTTAGGTATATGAGTGACGGTGATGAATGAGTTATTTTTGTATATTTAAGCAATTCAATATAAATATCTGTCAATTTAATATTATGAATTAATATTATATATATATATATATATAAATTGGGGTTGCAAAGACGAACAATCTTTACTTTGTATATATTTTTTAACCTTGGTAACCAAACACCCAGCCAATGCGCCAGACAGACATATTATATACCTAGGCAATGTTAATGAGTAAGAAAAGTAGCAGCATTGCAAAATTTCACATAGAAACTTTCAAAAAATACATATTTGTTGATTTTATAGTATTTCATTAAAAAAACACGATTACTTTAAAAAAAATACAATATATTTATCTCATTAATTTGCCTTTGAATATATCAAAAATAAAATTTAAGACTGAAATAATGAGTATATTTCCTCCAAATAAATATTTATAATCAAAATAAAAGAATAGTTTAAGCTATTTGAAATTTTAACAAAATATATTATATATATATTTATATGTAACGTATGTTCAGCTTTAGCTATCATATCGATCAAAACAATTATTAATTATGTTTAAATTAATAATGTTTAAATTTTTTCTATAGTTTGTGAACGCTTTTTCCGTTTTAAATTAAATTTGCTGCGTATTACAAAATAATGATGAAAATTACGATTGATGAATTAGTGATTGTTACATACAAATTACAATATACGATAATAATGAAGAGAATCTAATAATGGCAGATACAAATTGTTTCCCAACAAAAATAGGATAACTGACGACCTCGTATTATATCCAATTGGCGAATAGGCACGATGTTTGTACAGTCTAAACTATTTTAAAATTGTGCGAGATTTTCTTATATAAGTATAGATATTATTTAATTTACCTGCAACCGTACTTAGAGACATAAATTTGTATTTAGTTAACATTAAATCGACACATATGTACGGTCTCGATTTATTTATTTTTTCAGCTTTACACTTCCCGCGTGTAGTAGTTAACCTATAGACTGGGATCCGACCGTTGAATCCTGCATAAACGAGCTTTCTTAATTAAACCTATATTAATGAATAATACATGATTAGTAGAACAGATTACGCCTGGGTTGCCTGGAAGAATCCTGCCGCAATCACCTTTAATTACATTTTTTCGTAACTCGTTTTTGGAGAAAATTGCACCCATACGTTTTTTATATGAATCGCACATCATTTGAAAGATAATCGCATAAGGAATTGGAAAATTAAGGGTTGCCAGCTCTCAGTCTGCCGCAAGTCTAGGGTTGCCTGGTTTAAACATGTCACTAAATGTTAATAATTTGCACTCATGTGTTTTTTTAATGAATTATATATCAAATTAAAGCTTATTTTTTTCTGAACACTATAAAACAGGGTTGCCTGGAAAATTCCTGCCGCAAACAGGGGTTGCCAGCGTTTGAAATATTTAATTCCGGTTCCGTTTGACTATGAGAATAGACGATGAAATGCGCGGTCTGCCTTATGTTTTAAAGTAAAATATTATATAATAGAAGGTCAATCTTAAAATCAATGTTTATTCTAATTGTTCACCTGTTAAATGATGATTTTAATGATATTAAGTACACGCAGAAAACTATTTAAAGATCATAGGGCAGAAGAAATCATCCTTATTTTTCAAGTAAAATAATGAATCTATAATATTGAGTCTTTGTAAAATCTATTTTCTAAATACTAATATTTATTTATTAATTTAAATAACCCTTTTAAAACAACTAAATTATCTAATTAAGTAAATGTTTACAAATATCGATCTACTATAAGGTATTAATTACAACATGTTTCCTTAATATAATGAGAGGTGACAATTATTGCGGTGATATATAATTCATTAAAAAAACACATGAGTGCAAATTATTAACATTTAGTGACATGTTTAAACCAGGCAACCCTAGACTTGCGGCAGACTGAGAGCTGGCAACCCTTAATTTTCCAATTCCTTATGCGATTATCTTTCAAATGATGTGCGATTCATATAAAAAACGTATGGGTGCAATTTTCTCCAAAAACGAGTTACGAAAAAATGTAATTAAAGGTGATTGCGGCAGGATTCTTCCAGGCAACCCAGGCGTAATCTGTTCTACTAATCATGTATTATTCATTAATATAGGTTTAATTAAGAAAACTCGTTTATGCAGGATTCAACGGCCGGATCTCAGGGTACTAGCGTTAGCTGTTCTCCACTTTTCGCCGTATTTTTGAAGTGTTGCAGTTAGAGTGGCAAAACTCAACGCCGAGCTTTTGCTTTGGTTCCAGAGCGAACAAATGAAAATAATTATAAATAATTATTAATTCCCCGATCGCGAATTGAAACTGTTTAATAATATTTAAATATCAATTTAAATCTCTACGTGCGGCTGTTACATATATATATATTAGTAAGTTGTGATGCTGCCTACAATATAAAATTTAACATATATCTATCTTAATATACAACTGACTACTTCCACAGGACCCCAACTCGATTACGATAATACATTTTATTTAATAACACTATATTTATTTAAACAAGTAAGGTATATCTACTTATATAATAAGGCTTTTTTTTCGTCAAATAGTTAATCTTAATTTCTATTATTTTTCCATAGAACACAATTTTTGATTTCACGCCAATCTAAATGCATGTGGTAGGTATTAATGGACATTTTATACGCAATTAATATTGCGTACATAGGCACTATAGTCTAGTCTAGTACAGTGGTTCTCAACTATTTAGCCGCAAACATTTAAAAAGAATTCTAATCGTTATAAATAATTAATTATTTCCTTTAAAAAAATTAAAAGATTTTTGCATACTGTTTAATTTAAAAATAAGTTGAAACAATAAGTTGAAAATCACTGCTCAAGCACTTAGGTCAGTATTAATAAATTGCTCTCAAGTCTGAGATCAATCTCAGACTTCAAGCAAACAACTACAAAACTGATTTTGAAATGCAGTTTTCATTTATAGATTTATAATAAATAAACGAAAACAGCATCTCAAGATTGATCTCAGTCTAGAGAGCGATTTATATATACGGGCCTTAGTTTATAAGTTATAGCATAGCATAACATGTAGTGAAATTAAGAAATCGAAAAGCCTTATGAACGACATTTTTACTTGCCCTTTCAAAGCTGTCTGATAAGGTACTGTTATTTTAATAGACGAAACATTTTTTTAATTAGTATAAACAGAAAGAGACCATCACAGATAAACAGTCTAAATACAGTACTTATCAGGCATTAATGAATTAGGGCCTCATGGTTATTATAAATAACTTTTTTACAGTTGTAGATTACCAACATACATAATATTTAGAGGCCAATTAATTAATTAAAACTATCTGTAATTTTAAACACATATGTAATTTAATATTATGTAAAACTAAGATAAGCTTAGTTTTATGTATGTAAATATTCTTATAAATAGAAGTTTCAATATTATTGCAGTATTTTTCTTGTACATTATAAGTATTGTTTATTATTAAGTTAGCTCATTGTAATATTTCTTCAATATACATGTTTGGACATTGTAGGAATATTACCATTTATAGGATATTTTAATCTTTCGTATTAGTAAATCCCAACCACACCTTTGTAAATTATATATATTTATAAATATGATAATAATTATATATACAGTAAATTCCTTTACAAATAAGTGATTACATTTTTTTAGTCATTACTATAAACTATTGTGTTAAATTAAATACATTGAAAGTATTTGATTTGTTCTGTAAAAGTCTATGTTAGAGATTTTAAAAATCTACAAAAAATATTAATGTAAAGTTGGTTAGATTCCAAAACAAAAACATGTAAATATAAGGATAAGGATACCTTTCAAGTTTCTATAAGGATACCTTTAAATACTATTTAATATTCATCAAAATAAAATGTAAATGTTCATATAATTATCGTAATAATAAGTGTTAATAATATTCTTCATCATTGCTAATTATACACTTCAGAATGTCAAATACACACACTTGTGCTAATATTTACTTTGGTGTTTTACAATAATGTTTTAGATATTTATTACTAGTCTCGTTGAGCTAGCTATAAAATTAATAAGTCCTATAACAAAACTTGGCATAGAGCTGAAATTCGGTTGGGACCCTAAGTAGACCTTACTACCTACCTTAGGTTCCCCATTCCAAAGGGTTCAGTCGACCGGCAGAGATACAACAAAGGGATCCTATAAAGGTCTTAGTTTTTCTATTTCTGGTAATGAACAAAACTAAATTTGTAAGACAAAGTACCTAGTATCAAAAAATTACCTACAAAAACAGTCTATGTATGTTTTCCCACAGAATCACAGTTTATTAATTTGCCCTTGAATAACTTTTTCAGCACACATAGAGTTGATGGGAACTTTTGGTATTTTATTTTTAATAGTGTAACAGATTTTAATAATTTTATCAAACTTATCTATTTAAGGGAAGTGTCATCATAGTAATTTAATAGTTATCATAGGATGAAGAATAATTATTAATTTATTATATTTTCAGCATATATAAAATTTATTTTATTTTTCAATAGAAATTCTATTGGGCAATGTGAAATTATTAAGTAAATTATTTTATGAATAAATTAAATGATATAAAATCCTAAAAGCATGCATACAATCTCTTATAAAAATAAAAAAAAAACATCTAATAGATTTTCAACTTCATTTAGTTCCTTTTAAAAACACCATTATGTTTAAAAAAATTGCTATCAAATTGTATACTACTAGATGTAACAATGTTACAAAAACATGTATGCATTCCTTATATCTATTAAGGTATATTAACTGAAATTGCAGGAATATTATAAAATTAATAAATGAACATTATAAAAAATGAAATTGAAAGATAATTTGTGTCATGTAAAATATCTCACTAGCCATAAAATACTTAGATATTTTATTGTGATAAATATACAACATACACTATGTACATACTGATAAAAATGTTTAAAGATAATTCAAATATTGCTTGGTTATTATCAATCATCTATCTTATAAAACACTATTTTTCTATTTATTATGATGGTTACTATAACCATGATTATAGGAAATTACATTAAATATGTAATATTTTGTATAATTTAAAACACTTAATGTGAGAAAAATAAACACTTGCTCTTTTGGTACACTGAGCCTATTTGTCACTTAATAACTCGAAAATTCCCATACAAAACATCTTTGGCAACAACCTCATTTACTTATACAATATGCAATGTAAAGTTATGGGTTGATCTTCTTCTCATCCCCTGCTGCTATACAGTATCCACTTTGCTATTTGCTTCATTCAGGAGCATATAGTTAGTCGGCTTTCTCTTAAAAGTGACATAGGTGTAGCCTAGACTGGCTAATACACTAATATTTAAGCCAACAAAATTGAGCCATGAATATACATAATCCCCACCAATCATCATTCCTAAGTAAGTTACCAAAATATTCTTTAAGCAACCAATAATAGTTGTAGTCAAGGCACTATTATATTGCGTGCACAACATAACACTATAGGAGAGTACAAATCCCATCACACATGACATCATGAATTGTGCTAAAAACAACATGTCTGACCAATGAGCATAAGCTGCAGATCTTTCGAGGTCTCCTGTGCACCAAGCTACTATTGCAGCTGGTACTATCATAAAAAGAGCATTGTAATACATGAGTCCATACTTGCCAAGTTCTTTTGAGTCTAATTTCTTCTTCATGTAGACTCCATTTGCTGCTGTGAATCCATCATTTAGTAGAACTAAAGTATATCCTGACCATGAGAAGGTAACATCATCAGCAGCTGCTAGCAAGGCTCCACCGACCATGGCTAACACACTAGCTTGAACTGGCCATGATGCTTTTATGCCTAGTACAAATCTTTCCAGAAGCATTGTCATTAGAATGCTGAATCGTCTAAGTGCTGTAAACATTGGAAGACTTAATTCTTTAGTACCACCTAGACCTGTTGCCATATTACCCAAGTATATCAATGGCAGTGGCCAAATTCGACGAGCTACACCACTATCTAAAGGTGGAAATTTTACCACTTTAGCGGAGCGACCGCACCATAGCACTGTTATTGTTGCCAACATTTGACCCAAGCCCAAGACTTGGTAAGAAGGAAATGCATACGACGTTAATACGGTTTTGTTGACTACCGTTATCATGAACGACGCTAGCGCATAAAATGCAGCGCTTAATATCTTCTTTACCATCACGGTCCTATCAGCCTCTGGATCTTCTTGTGTAGTATGTACCGACATGGTGCTTCTTGAAAATATTATTTATCACTTAATTTTATTAATGTTATTACCTATCATGATAACTTCCGACGACAAATAATAAAGCAAACGTTTGTTAACTGACGTGTTTAGCGGCAGAGGGGTCGTCTTAATCACGAACCATCGATTTCATGGTCAGTTATATACACTATTCATTAAATATAAATAAAAGTAAAAGCCTTGATTAATCGGCATACACGACAGCATTCATCACTTTAGCACTATTGACATATGTCAAACTAGGACATAGTTGTTTGACAAGTAAATAAAATAGACAATACAAGGAAGGCTTATTCCATAGTTGTCTATGCTTTTGTACATTTACATTTTTACGTCTATTTTACTTGTTTGTTAATATTAATTTTGCTAAAAATATAAATATATATATTTAAATTATTCATATAGATATATATGTATATTTGAGGTAAGTTATTATTTTCTAATAAAAAATCAGTCAACATATACCTATTATTATGTTGTGATAGTCTAGCGCAAGCGAGACGCGACATTTTGGTACGGAACTTTTCCGTGTATTGATTGCCATGCCAGTCAGAGGTATATTTTATTTCATACCGTAGGGTAGGAATATAATACTTGATATACCTTCGTTAACATGTATTTTTGTAAAACACTTTGTGCAGTCGCGTAGTTAGATGCTTACGTAGCCAGTTATATTTGTGATTGATTTTCAGTAAGTACCAGTTTCATTGTGCGGACGCGTAGTGCGACTGAAAGTCGTGTGTACAGTTAGTCGCAAAACACGGGCGTCGTCAGTCCTGATTAAAGGGTGGCGTTTTTCAGGTGGCGATGGCGATGCCAGAGCAGTTTTCTTTGAGATGGAATGATTTCCACTCAAATCTGTCCCAGTCTTTTCAAGCGTTATTGGAGGGCGAAGATCTGGTGGATGTGACGTTGGCGGCTGGTGGCCAGTATGTTCACGCTCACAAGCTTATACTATCCGTCTGCAGCCCATACTTCAAGGAGTTATTTAAGGTATGACTCATAATAATTTGCCTTTGTCAGTTTAAATATTTTCCTCAATACTTGCATAGATATACATATACTTATGTTCTACAAAAGGCAGACATTTTCCATATAAATCAATACTTGTTTTGTTATTTATATGAATTGTGTATCTGTAAACAGTAATATTTGTATACATGTTGCTTTCTTTTGTAAACATTTAATGTAAACAGTTACATTGTTAATGTATTCAATAAATAAAGATAAGTAAATTACAGAGAGTGATAGTAGTTTCTGATGTAAGGACACTCATTGTATGTTATATTTAACAAAAGATTTATGTGTAAATTACATATAATATAATGTAAAGATTATTTATAATAAAAGATGGATTATTTATCAAAATATAAATAATGAAACATCATGATTTGCTTTTTTGTAATTGTAAGCAAATTTTTTTTTTCTTATAGTTTTCATATATATTACATAATACTTTATTATTTGTTTATTTAATTATACATATTTTAAGGATACATCAAGAAATTTATATAAACCAGTAATTTTTTTTCATAAGGATATCACCTGTGATTGTACTGTACTACTACTGTTTAATACATTTTGTGGTGGATTTTTTATTACACAAAAGTATAAAAATAATATTTACTCCTCTAAGTTGATACTTTACCATACACTTAGGACACACCTTAGTTAAATACTTTAAAGTATAATTACTTCATAAATATAGATGATAACAATATATATTACAATGAAATAAGACAGTCATGGTTTCACGGGACAGCATTTGAATTTAAATATGATACTTGTGAATTTGTTTGCTATTTTGCCACTCTGGTAGTAAAAGTGCCACACTCAGTTCTGTTACTTTAAATTCTGTCATATTGAAAATTGGGTGGTGCATGGTGAAGACAATATCTTAACATTAGCTTCTCTCTGTCCACTAATACAACATAGGGGCGTATAAGTACAAGTTTGACATGTATGTTTGTATCTGTAAATATAGCATTGTACCTCCTAAACAAATTAACTGATTTGATTTAGCTTTTTTGCTTAAAAGTGACATAATCGCCTATCACCTTGGTTGTTTTTTTGCTTTCAAAGCTTTTAGTCAGAAGTTTTCATCAACCAATTGCCTATTATTACTAGAATTAACAATTCAGTGCAACCTTAATTTAATGATACTGAAGGGAATTAGAAAACAATTCATTATACTTATCAAGTAATTTGTTACAATAAGGTTTGTCATACAGATATTCGGATGGTCTACGATTTGTCTTAACAAGATTAAAAAAATTATTGATGTCAGCATTTCCATTTATCAGCCATTGCAAACTTCAAAACAGCAATGTCAAACAGCAATGTTTACAGTAATGAATGCCAAATAATAATAACTGTCTTAAGACTGAGTTAGCAAGTCTGGACCTGTCTAGACATGAATTGAAATGAAATGAAATTAAATGTAGTAAACTGATAGGATTTGTAGTGTAAAAAGGTTATAAGTTAATGAAATTTGTTAAATAGGGGCAAATAATACTTTAATTCTTTTTGTCTGATTGAGGCTGTTGTCACGAAGCGGCACATTGGTGTCACTGTAATGAAATCCTAAATATATAAAAAGGTCTTGAACAAAAGTATTTGTAATGTAAAAGTATATTTTGTATTAGCTCTTATGGTTTTTGTTACATTAAGGTTATACTGTAATACATTTTAACTATGTTAACTAAGCAGAATATAAATAAATATATACTATATATGTTTTTAAATGTTTAGATGAATCCATGTGAGCATCCAATTGTCATACTCAAAGATGTGGCTCATCAAGAACTAAGACAGCTATTACAATTTATGTATCGTGGCGAAGTTCATGTGCGGCAACAAGAATTGTCAGGTTTCTTACACACAGCTGAGCTGTTGCAAGTTAAAGGCCTTACAGGTGGTAGAGAGGTTAGTATAAAATAATACGGCATTTTATTTACAATTTCTTTTTGCATTTTAAATGTTGTGACCAAAATTACTAACAAAATTGTTAACAAAATTCCTATGTTTAAATATAGTTGTTTATAGTGCTAATTTTATTTAAATTCTTAATTTTGGGCCATGTTTGGGCGTAGGAATATTCTTTTGATATTAATACTTCATTGATTTATGCACATATATACCTTCCATTTTTGTGTTCAATCATAATTTAACATAAGAAGAAATAGAGCCTGATATTTTTAATGATAGGAGATTAGAGTAAATAAAAATAATGATAGTTCAGTTTTAAAGAATGTAATTTTATTAAACTGACAAATACTTGAGAGAATGTTCTTATGCAAATGTTAAAGATCAAAAAGTGACACTATAAAGAGATGCCTATCTTTTTATAGATAAAATAGAAAATCAAAAGCCAGTAATTATATGAAATTATTTCAATTGATATTCCAACACTAATTCATGTGTAATAAACCTCTACACTAATTGAAAACTAACTGGAAAAAAATAAGAAATAGCCATTGTGATACTATTATATAAAAACACTTAGTGTTGTAAATTTATTATAGTATTTAATCTTTTTTTATAATTTCATGTTGTATCCCGCATAAAGCATGGTATGCAGAAGGAACCTAGTGTTAACAATGTCTGTTCTTCACCTGCCGTCCAATTTTCAACTCAACGTCGCACTTTGACATCTTGCAAGAGCAAGGAAATGAAAATAATTAATTGGCTTGAGTAAAATCTAATCCACAACCGTCGTTCTTGTAGTTAACCGCTGCCTGCTGTGCGCAACGGCCTCGTGATCTTGCTATATATCATTTTTGTAATTTGCTTACAGAAAAGTGAATCACCACCTCCAGTTTCTGAGGAAGACACATCTTTTACAAGGGCTCCAGTGGAGCCTGTGTCTGATAGTCTTCCAGAATGGGTGCCGCCCGCTGACGAAACAACCCCTGAGGTGTCACAGGAGTCTATGGCATCGGGCCCTAAAGAGGAGGCAACCAGAAGTCCTCTAAAACGGTAAATACTTGGAAATACAATACATGTAAACAAATATACTGGGATTTCTAGAACAAATGAAGGTGGTATTGGTATAATGATTTCTAATTTGGTGAAGGTGGTACAAAGAGTGTACATTATGGACAACTTATCTAAGTCTAAAGATTCCCCTTGTGCATGTTCCAACATATGGAGAACATACGGAGAAAAATCCTTAAATCAAATCTACAATATTGAATATTCTCGTCTCTTCCATCTGGTGTCGAGGCAAAGAGATGCGTCAAGAATTCGGGGGAAGTAGACAACGGAAGTGTCCTAATAGGGAATGGATAGAATTTAAAACAAAAAAATATGAATACAGATATTGACGTGATAGGCATCAAATAAAATCAAAAAATAAAAACACAAAAATTAAATCAGAATAACTCAAAACGTCAGAATTTATCTCGAATAGTGCAGTAACGGAGTGTCTTAACACCAGGCTCCATGCTTGCACTGCTGTGTATCAATCCCATCGTGGTCAGTAGGTTAGTCGATCTCCTCAGTGGAATAGGCTATTTTCTTTTCTTCTCCCTAAATCAAGCAAAACAATATGTCTTGAATCAAAGATTGAAGATTCACCTTGTCTATCCTGCTATAAGAGATTAAGTGAAGCTGGAAGAAAATGAAAATGAAATCATAATCAATACATTTTCTTTCACAGATTATTAAAGAACACGTCAAACAAAAACAGCTATAATTCCAACAAGAAGAAACCAAGACCAGTAAACGACAGTCCATCTCATGCTGAAAACACCGAATATGCTTCTGACGGGTAAGTCTTCTATAAATATACCGAAAAATATAATTATTTTTTTTGTACTTCACATATTATTATTTTAATTTTTATTTAATTTTGTTAAGTTGGGCACATTTTGTTTTTTTTATTTTTATTTCATATACAACTTTACAGCGAACCAATGATTGACTTCGACAACGACATGTTTCACAACGTCCTCGTGTTACCAGACTCAGGCAAAGAATCAGGTGAGATCAAACGAAAACGATTCGCGAAAAATATAGATGTATTATAATAAAATTAAAGATGGTTGTGGATTTGGTTATCACTCGGGGAATTACTTGCATATTTAAATTAATTAATTCATTAATCAGAGTGAGAGAAAAAAATCGATATTTAATCGATATTGTTTTTTGTACCGAAGGATGGAATTGCAAATCCGGCGGTGTCAAGTGTCCGTCTTGCCACCGATTTTTCGCGAATCGATACAACTTGAAAGTGCACATTCGGGACAAGCACGACACTAGGGAGGGTACCTTGCAATGTGACATATGTCAAAAGCGCATGAGGAACCCCTCCTGCCTGCGCGTCCACATGTACCACCACCGCAAGCAGGCCGCCTATCTGGCTCAACTCAGCGCGCAAGGAGATCAAATGAGACACGTGTATGTATTGTTTCTGTTAGCTGGTTATAGTACGGTCGACGAGTCGTGGGCGCTTTGAAGTTAGGATTTATGAACGTTTGCGCTTTGTTCATTCGAGAAGAGGGTAATCAAAATCACGACTTGTGGATCGTATTTGTTTAATTTATGTTTTTAATGCACTTTTTAATAATTATTTTTTTAACATTTTTTTTCGTATATTTCTTTTTTGGTTTTGGATTTAAGTTGAATATATACTGTGTTGGGTGTTTGTGGAGTTTATTGTGTTGTATTTTACTGTATTATGAGTATTGTATAAGAAAAATTAATGTCATTCGCAGTGTTCAAAATATGGGAAACAAGTGGCGTAACGAATCAAATGCGGAATTCAGAGAAATTGACAAGTAAGTGTTAACAAGTTAACTTATTTGATAATTTTTATTGAGTTTTTTTATATATAATATATATGCGAAGTTCATATTTTATATGTTGGTGTGTTTTTAGCCATACAAGTTTTATATTCATGTACTTATGTCTTTATTATAAAAAAATATGTAAATTTATTCATGTACTTATTTTCATATAAAAAATAAATATGATATATGAAATTTTTGCGGAATGGAACACTCTCTCACATACAATGCACCCTTTGTTGCTGGTTCGATCCCGACTCCGTGAACTAAGAATTAGTTCTGGCAAGACAAAGAGAAACGTGAATGTGAATACAGCCAATTAACACGCAATATCTAGAATTTAGGCGGGTAAAGGAGAATGGAGTGATGTGACACTAGGCTAACTCTGTTTCAACTTTCTTATGCAGAGAAAAAATTGTTTATATATATATATATATATATATTTATGTAAGGTTGCCCCGCTGCTTCTGCAAGATTTTAGCTCTAGCGAATTGATAAGAACTTTATAGCAACGATTCCTATTAAATAATTAAATAATAATAAATTTTAAATTGGAGAATAGGCAAAAATATGTTATGTTAATAATGCATACCTACTATTACAAAACCGTTACGCAAACGTAAAAGTCAGTTTTATTAAAATCTGTTCTATAAATTTCCTACTTAATTTGGGCAAAGGCAAAGTAGAATACCGAAAATAGGGTTTTCCTTTTTATTCATGCATTGTGTAATACGTGGAATTGGTATTATTACCGAGTAGTAAATATACTTAAGTCAACCCAGAGTGAGATTGAATCCATGACCAATACGTAAGGTCGGTGACTATAATCAAAAAATATTTTATATATAGAAGTAAAGATTGACGTCAGTCCTGATGGAGGGGGACAGTGTGACTGTAATCGCGACAGATTGTGGGTTCGATTCCCATTCGAGGAAATTAAATATTTAATATTCACTTCTTCGCTCTGGTGTCGAGGCAAAGCGCGGCGTTGAATTCAACCGTTCAACACGCAATACCCCCTGAATTCGGCGGACCTTGCTTATACAGCTGATGCTAAAAAAAAGAAAAAGTTAAGATGAGCATATGGAAATAACTAACAACCCACATGCGGCTTCGCCCGCTAAAGTTATTGCAACATTATAGCCAAATTATACAACTTTCACATTTGTAATATTATTATTAAGTAGTAGGATGAAATTAAGCCGTCGTGGCGCACGGGTACAAGGCTGTGACTAACGCGACTGTTGTGGGTTCGATCCCCACTCGAGGGAAGGAACTTTTATTTATTAATATTTTCATTTCTTCGCTCTGGCATCAAGGCAAACACGTAATGCCTCGAAAAAATCAGCTAAAAGTGGGGAACTGAATGAAATCTAGGTTCCCTCTGCCTACTCTGCTAGATGCGGGGATCATCGTGAAGCTGACAAAAAAAAGATAATACAATGAAATGAAATTCTTATGAGATTGAATGGTTCTAGACGTAACGCTCTCAATGCGCCGGCACCGGTTAAAATAACCATACGGACATATTATGTGCCAAAGAAAGATATAATTATTATTAAAAAACTAATCAATAACGCAGAAACCATCGATATGTTTATAAATTACACTAATATCAATTTTCGATGTTCCTATGTTCGTGTTAAGGTTAACAGCGAATTTATATTTCTTTATTTTTAAAAATTGCTTATAATTGCATGTGCGATTTTTTTTCCGCTTCGCCCTCCCATACAAGGATGATATTGAATAAGGGGATGGTGTGTACAGCCGTTGCATGTACCGTTAATATAATAATACATCGACCCGCGCGGTTTGCGCCTCACAGCTTCCAGACGGTCTAGCTTTGAATTAGGGGTGGGTTTTTCTGGACGGCACACCTAGGCAACGGATAATCAACCCTAAACACTACATATAAAGGTCACTTTAGCGAATGTCACTTGCAACATAATACCTTCGTATGTCGCTTCATCTCATCTCGTTAGATGCAATTATCGATCCGCGCGGATCAAATGCGCCAATCATAAAGGGTAGAGAGTCCTTTGCTTTTAATTACTTGGTACACTTTGCCGCGGTCGCCCCGAGCGATACAGTCGTTTTAGTTTATTAATAACATTGTGATTTTTAAAATGCTTTGCGACGGTTTCGACGCTAAACTTGTCTATGCGTAAGATTATTTTTTTTGCGGTATTTTCGTATTGTTTCTTTAGTTTTGTGTTGCTCTTTTTTTTTGTTTTTTTTCTATCTATTGTTAATGTTAAATAAGGGCGGGCGCCGTCGTGAATCGTTCGTGTTGTTTAGTATGACGTTTTTCTTTTATCGTGGGTGTCGTTGCTCGTGACTTGCGCGAATTTAAATTTGTGTTTTGAATTTAAAGTTAAATTGCGTAATACTTTTAAATTTTAAGTGAAGCAAAGAGGTGTTGTTCAATACGAAGTTTTACTATGTCTGAGTTAGCGGATTCGAGAACGATTCATGATTAACATTAATACATTTATTTATATTTGTTGTTAAGATAATCATTAATTTCATACAACATAATAATTTTTCGAATAATTAAAGATTTTTATACATTATTCCAGTTTATCGGCGCCGACACCAGGCGAGGTCAAGGCCGAGGCCTCAGTCCAAGAGGCCACCATCCCCAAGGTGGAGGCCAACGAGGCCGTATGATTAGCACCGAACCCTACGGACGATGACTTCGTAGACCCGATAACCTTGGCTGATATCTTCACTCAACAGTTTCGCTGGAAATCATTGATATTTGGACGAGTTGAGCCCAATGACAGGAAAATGTAATTTGAATGTTCAAGACATCGATATTTATATAGTAATCTTTTATATTATTTACTCGTATATACATATGGGCCAGTAAAGTTGGAACTAACGCTCGAAGCAGCTAAGTTCTTATTTCTTATAATTATCTCCAATATTGGATACGAGGTGGCTATTAAGTCTCATAACTACTACACATCTCAATTATATTATTAATCATTATTTCTACTTTTATATGTACATTTTTTAACATAATAGGAGGATGAGGATTTTTAATTGATGATAGTATTTTATAGCATTTTGTATAACCATAACTTTTAACTGTGTATGGTAGTTGTAGGACTACTATACTCTACTTGTGGCCGTTTATGAAGTTCTTGAATTAAGATAAAAAAATATGAAATTGATTAAAGTGATTTAACTGTGATTCCAATGGAAATTTACGAAAACATGTGACACGCATGTTAAAATACTCAGCTCATTAATCATCAAAAGAATAATCATCATAAAAATAACGCAAGAACTTCATAAACGAATATAATTAATAGTTATACTATCTTATATTTCATTATAACCATATATCTTAATTATTAGTATATTGAACTCGAATCACGTATATATTTGTATCCAGTGCATACTGTTGAGACGAGTGTTGTATATTTCTACATTCCACCACATAAGTTCCAAAGACTGAATCAAAAACATAGAAAAAGTTGCAACGGTATATTATTAATGTATATACAGGATGTGTTGCAAACATTACTAGTTGTGTAATCATTATACGTAGTTAATGATAATCATATTACTGTCTATATTGTCGGTGTTGTATTTTAAGGTAATCGTTCGATTTTTCGATAAAAATCTGAATTGAACAATATGTTACTTGTCTAAAGTAACATGTTGTTAATTGTCTAATAATATTTCATAAATAAAATTTCAAATATTAAGCTACCTATATAACCGATGATACTGCATAATTATAATAGAATATCAATCAATAAATAACGTTAAAAACAATCATATGAATAAATAAACACATCCTGTATAATAAATAGGTTAAGTAAAGGTCTGTGCCGCCTCGATCGATGTATGTTTCAAGCTTTATGTATTAGTGTAGCTAGAATCTCGAGATCATCTACAGTTTTTTTTTTAAAAGCGGTTTTTTTTTTTCTTTGGCATCAATACTTAGGGTTACGAGGTTATTAGATGCGTTATAGTCACGGGATTTTTTTTTTTATATTAATATATTATTATTAGTTTTGAAACGACCACGGAGGTAGTGTGTAGGCAGCTTTTTCGGTTAGTTCTAAATATATGTAATGTTGCCATTCCAACAAATGTACAAACAATGTGTATTTTTTTTTAATTTCACGATTTTTTTTATCGTCTGCATTCAATACAAGGACAAGATTTTAAATAACCTTACAGTACAAAATACCTTATTGTGTATATTATTCATTTTATAAAGTATATGCTTTACTTAGTAATTGTAAGATTTTATTTTGTTTATTTTAAGATTTCCATATTCGTAGTTTCGAAGGAACAGTTTTTTATACGTACAATTTTTTTTTAGTTTAGTCCGGCATTTTTTTTTCATTATTTTATAAAAACAAGGGTTCTAGGTGTAGTTAAGTGAAATTTTGTATGTACCTCATGTTTGAAAGGACTGTTTAGTAGTAATTATGTCGCCATCATAGTTTTGGTGTAGAATAGACGCGGCGAGATCCAGGCCAGATCTATTAGGAAGGAATATAGGAATATTCTCAATGCCACCCCTTTTCTACCATTTATTAAATTTCAATAGTTAATTAACTTTTATATTATAATATAATTTTTATCTTCATCTGTTGTGCAGGCGTTGAATGAAGCTTTAATTTATCGATTCGTCCCATCGGTTTGAAGTCGGAAAACGGAAGTTGTTAGTCATTAGCTCTCTCGTTAAATGTTTATACGTACAATGGAAGCGAGTTGTGCATCGGATTAGCTTTTATTAGTTTTTATATTTCGGATTTACATATTATATTGCGTTATGCCGTCCCTATTTAAAACAAACTAGTTGTTTCAAGCTCTGGTTCAAAATAAATCAAATTTATAATATGTTATATGTGTATCTTGAGATTAAATGTACCCCCGCAAGTTAAAACACGTAACTTCAATAGTAGTGACGTAAACACGTTAGTAGATATCGAATGTGTTTTATAAATAATTAATAGATACGAACGAAACAGGGTGAAAGGACACAACCTGCAAAATATTTTAGCTTGAAACCGCAAACCGAAAAGCTCAATTCATATGTTGTGATTGCGTACTGTACCTCTATGTAGAATAGGAATACTATTACTAACGTTCATATCTAGATTTAAAAAGGGCGAATATCGATAATCGATAACGTCTCGATATTCATATTTCATATTAAATTGAAATTATATTATTATGGTTTGGGTAAATCTATGTGTAACCGTAACATTAAGGGGTATAACTAACTAACACAGTTTTCTATAGGGTTTTCTATGTTTACATTCCATTAGTTTGTAAGTCCGTATAATCAACCTGATAAGGTAAAGTATAATATATTTATATATTAAGTACTCTTAGAGTAAGCTATATATATATATTCCAAGGAGATTATTATGTTTTTTTTTTTCTATGTAAGGCACATTTCATATTTTTTTGGTAGCTGTATTATTATTTTAGCGTTTATAACGATATTTTTTACCAAATTTTTTTTATACCAATGCTCTTTATATTATGTGTCGGTGTAGGGAGGCGCAGCTATCGGTCTTTGAACGAATACGTTAGATAGAGGCCGAGCCCGTATAGGTCTTAGCCGCGTTGTTTAGTGTTAATTTAGGTTTTTTTTTTATTTTGATTAAATACTCATTATAAATCACGACATAGGATATCTTTGTCGATTTTTCTCAAATTCCGAGAGTTGTCGCGTTACTGCAGTCCATTTTGTTGTTGTACTCAAAATGTGATTTGGGAACGTTTGAAAATGATATCGATAATTTTATATGTTTTATTTATCTGTGGCATTCCATTACTGTACATTCCAATAAATATTATATTAATATTTTTAAAAAAGTTTTAATTTGAGCTAGTCAGCGTTCTTCTGATCATATGACATACTTTGGGCTGTGGAAATGTGCACAACTTGACCAAATAGTAATTTGTTCGTATTAGAATCTTATAAATTTCAATTTATTTACTTCTGCGTTTAGATTATATAGAACTCACCTGTTTACCTTCTTTGGGTTATTTTGTACAATAAGTGCTCAAATATTTATGTCTATTTTAGAGGACTTTTTCATGACAAATTAGATGTACGTAGTTTGTAAGTCATAAAATATGTTCGTTTGGTACATATCGATTATAACTCGATTCTATGTCAATCGATTTCTGTTTTCAATTTAATTTTCTTGTACACAAACAGTAATAATAATTTTTAATTATATTAAGATCACGTATATATTCAGTACCGTCAATTTGTCGTCTCTCGCCATATAATTATTCATAATAGGTGTCTAGTAGAACTTTCTATAACCTCTTTTTTTAACATTTTCATGTAGTATTAAGTCCTAATGATATCGTACTTTCCTTTTACTTTATCAATATCAGGGTATATAAAAAAAAACGAAAATGAGCTTCATGTCAGAATTATCGAATTCAGTAATGATAGTATACAAGCATCTATTGCCATTTTCTAATAAAATTTTTAAAAAGTCAAGTATATATAAGACCTCTATCGAAACCTCTAATTCAATATCGATAATTGGAATTACGTTTGCTGTCAGTTGAATTTGAATCGATTTTGTCCCATACATTATTCATAAATTTAGTTTTATTTGATACATCAGCGTAATATTGTGGTATTGAACATATAAAGAAATGTTGTGAAATTGGCCAGTATTTGTGAGGGTCGCTGTATAAAGACTTGGCGAGGTATATGCGCATTTTGCAGTGATATATTTCGTCCTTTAAGAGATGGAATCTCTCGTAATCGAAAGGCTGCTTCTGTGTCAAATGTGATAGTATTGGCGTAGAATTGTACAAGTATGTAAAACGTTTTTTGAGATTTTTAAAATTTTATACTGTCAAACAAAAAAAACATTGACTTTTCGAAGGTTTTTATTAATTAACACTTAGCGTTATATCGACTCAGAATGTGTTTTGTATCAAATAATCTATGACACTTTTTAATTTCAATAAATAATATAATAAAAGTGAAAAATAAATATTAAAAATTCTTATATTTCGAGATTTACAAGAAATGAGGTTAACAAAGACGGACTGGATGGATTTATCTCTAAAAGAGATTTCTTCCAGTTTCTTTTTAATTATTTTAAACTTTCACTTGTACGTACATTTTAACAATTTTGTTATTTTATTTTATTATTTTAACAATGATAATCTCAATAATTTTCGATCACTGTTTATTTTTGTTTTTTATTTTATTAACTTATTAAAAAATATACAATACATACTAAATCATTTAAACTGTTTCTTTAAAAAAAATTCGAATATATTTTTTTTGTAATATAATAAAAATCCAAATGTTTTACATCTACCGATATTTTTTGGTAATCTTCATTGTTCTATGATCAATGAAGATTACCAAAAAATATCGGTAGATGTAAATATTATTATGGTATATCAAAAAGCATATTCTGAATCGATGACGTAGTTAGTGTTGGTGACATAACGCGAGTGAGGCCAAAGGCCAGAATAGTTAGCATCGAAAACGTATCGATATTCTATTATCGATATTTCTTATTATAACAATGTTATTTAATGCGTTGTAAACGATTGAAAAGGAAAGTAATAATGTAGGTTGTATACTTGTAGATTACACTCATGGCATTCCATTTTTATTATTATTATAAGTTCTAATAAACACATAAATGACAGCATTCCCACTAAGCTAAGTGCATTTGGATTTTTTTTACAATATTTTTTTTATTTTTGTACTCGAGCGCACTGAGTGCGTTTTCTCTCTTTTTTATATTAAATTGTGAGATTTGTCTGTGGACATATCTATAAAGATATATATTAGATTATATCACTTATTTTTGTATATTTTTTTCTTTATTATATTTTACATCACTTCGAAAAACGGACAAATGCGGATGCTCTCTAGTGGTGTGATCGATTTATTTTTATATTTTTACATTTAGATAAACGCTATTTCGTTTTTGTACATTTACTGTGATTTTTGCCGATCTGTATTTACGGTGTTTTTAGTCTGCTAGAGATCATTTTGGATTTTTGATTTATTATTTTATTTTTAAGTTGATCTTTGCGGTGCGAAGACGTGAATATAATTTTTGACGTAATTTTTTTTTAAATAATGAAACTGTGTAATCAATCTATTTTTGCACAAATACAAGCATTTGCTATATAGTAACTTTTGTGAACTGCTATTATATAGATGTCCAGAAAGTAGGGATGAACATTGAAGTGCTATAGAACTTTTTATTGAAAAAGTATTATTTTGTAAATATATAAGTGTAGAGTTAATTTTTCCATTTATGTTCGAAAATTGATATCCCCGATATGACTAACCAAGGGTCGCCGGTAATAGGCAATGTGTTCATTGGAGATGCGTATAATAACTCTTTGTATTTCCTACTTCAATTAGTGTATTGTTTGTCGTTTGTACATGTTCAAGTTTTTATTTCACAAATCTCCCACAAAATTCAATTTCTCAACGATATATTTTGTTAACGAAACTTCCTCTTGTAGACAAATTATTTCGCAGTATGTGACAGACTGTTTCTGTAACAGTCGTAGTTCACGGCTGTCCTTATAACTTGGATAGTCGTCAGGGCCTTAAGAAAAACAAATATAAACCAAAAATGCTAACCAATCGGATAACAAATGCTAACAAATCGGTTATCGGATAACAAACGTGAAAAAACAAAGAGTTACCTTTGTTCCTACTTCCTTGGACACCTATGTAGGGCCGTATGAGACTGCGAAAACAGAATATAAATCACAATTATGTAAAATATTTATTTTGTAAATATTACTGTAACAATACTTACATATTAATGTAATTTACATATACACATTTAATCTCGCTTATCTTCGGAATGAAATTAATTCCCTTGTATACTAAGAAACTAATCACTAATTGTCTCATACGGCCAGTGAAGTTTAACTAAAATGAAGTCGAACTTTAAAGCTTTAGAAACAGAAACAGTCCCAGAAGATATTATATTTTTGAAAAATATATAATTTCTTTGTTTATATATTTGCTATTTGCCGTCTTAAGATTTCATATAAAAAATATTCGATTTTGACTTTAGTTCGAACTTCACTTAAGCTTCACCATTCTTTTTTTTGTATTTCAAAAGATTTTAGAAGATAGCAGCATGTTTATTAAGTGGATAATAATATAATTAAATACAAAATAAATATTTTGGTTATTTTATACAGTCAAATGTTAATTGATCGGCAGTCACGTCACACTTTGCAATGTTTCGACGAATATCTCTATATCTCGAATATGTCGGAACTATACTCGTTTATACTCATCATTTTTTTTGATATTTTTACTTTAGCTCTTTTAAAAGTAATAAATTATAATTTTTTATATTCGTCATTTTATTTTACCTTTTCCTTTATTTTTAGCTAAATATTTAATTTTAAATCATTATATTTAGCGGTCAGTGGGCAGTCTTAACACTAGGTTCTCGGGTTCCCCCTGAATAGCCCTGGCTATGTACGGGAATAAAACAAAACATCTTCATTACATTTTTTTGTATATATGTATATTAATTTTTGTTTACTTTTGCAAAATCGTTGATCTCTTTAAAGTGGGTTAAAATTATATTATTTTACATATTAGTTATTGATATTACTTTTAACATTTTCATTGACGCTCCAAGTAACAGCTACATTGTTATTCAGTTTATTTATCTTTACATAATATTTAGTTAATATGGGCGAGTATGAAGGCACAATTCTACAATCATCTTATAAACTGATAGTATACAAGTATCCTTATGATATTTAAAATATTGTCCCGTAATTCCTACTCGCTGAGGAGTTAGGCCTCCCCCTCCATCATCATAATCAGCTTAGTAATGTTTTCAGATACAAGACTGATAACTACAATAAGAAAATCGCATGTCCCTATTAACATTGTCGCATGTGAAAATTGGCCATTTTACGGGAAAAAACTAAAGCTTTAATATGAAAGCTCTGTAGTTATTCATAATAAAGCTATGTAGTGCACGTACGTAGTGGCTCAAATTTTGGTGGAAAGAGGAGAACGCAGCCCTAAGTTCAATAAAAGAAGTATATTTAAGTCTCAATTTTAACTCCCTCTTGCTACGCTTCTGATACCACTTATACTGATTGCGATACTCAGCTAGCACGAGCACCATTTTTCAATTAAAACAAAATTCGAAGAAGAATTTCTAATGCTAACAATAGAGGGCAGATGGCGCTGGGATTAAGAATATAGACTTGTCAACGATTAACTTTGTAGAGAATTAAGAATAGAGAAATTGATTAAGTTTTCTAAATGAAATAAAAGAAAAAATAATGTCTACTATATATATTTCATTTTTAATACAATTAGGATATAGGTAAACATATATTGTATTGTTTTTATTTTAAGCAAATTATATTCTTAGCCAATACATGTAGCTCCTAATTCTTGGGTAAGGCAGTAATGCTTCAGTTGCTCCTATGCCTACTACTACTGGACATCTATCGTAAATGTATTTGTCACAGACATTTTTCAATTGTTTGGCTGTTATTTGGTCTATAGCGATCAGTTTTTCCAGAAAGTGAGGATGGTAGCCGGTACGAAGAATATTTTGGCCAAGTTCGAGACAAGTTCCTACGGTACTATTGTAATTCATTATCATCTTTGATTTCAACTCGTTCTTTGCTCTGAGTAGTTCTCCATCAGTCATCATGTGACATAGGCGCATCCACTCGTCTTGAATTGTTAAGACCATATCATCGACTTCCTCTTTCGGTGATACGAATTCTACTCCCCACAATCCTGTATCCTCATAGTAATAGCTGAATGTTTTATAATATTCACAGAATTTCCCCGAAGATGCGATATATGCAACGTGAGTACCATGGTTTATTCCGCCTGGTTGCGAACCATCCCAGCCGCCGATAACTGAGGACGCTAAATCTATACAAAGTTTATCTTCATCACAAAACGAAGGTCCCTCTACAGCAAGAGCTATATATCCTACATTCATCGAGTCGTCTCTGTACACTAATTGTGAACCTGTATAACGGGCGGGTCCCAAAGTAGTAGATTGTGAACACGCATCGCTTTTTCTAATATTTTGTTCTATCAAATTTAACATAACGTCATGTTTGACCCCACCGACTGATGCTAATACCATTTTTGTTGGAACAAACATCTTGTTCATATAATCGCGGACGACGTTAGAATTAAAATTACTAAGATTATTACTCAAACCCATTACAGTTTGACTCAGCGATGTGCCTTGAAACGCCGTTGAATGTAGATAATCATGCAAAACCTTTGATGGACATTGATCGTGCTCTAACATTTCTTTATAAATTAAATCCTTTTGAATTTCTATTTCAGGATTGGCATATGCATTGTTGATAATACAGTTAAATAATATATCTAACGCGCGTGTTGAAACGCCTGCAAGACATTCTACATAGAAAGATGTCATATCACGAGTTGTATAACATTTGAATTTCGCTCCTATATTTGTCATTTCACGTTCTAGATCAGTTTTCGTCTGTTTCCGTGTTCCCTTGTAGACAAGATGTTGAAAGAAATATGTTATACCATTTGATATGTTGTCCTCGTGACGAGATCCTGCGTTGATGAACAGTCCTATACAGGCATTTCCACATTTTCTTTCTTGTGTAGCAACTGTCAATCCACTGGTTGTCTCGAAAATTTGTACTTTAGGTGTTTCTTTTAAAACGTGCTTATATACTGTTGAGGTAATTTTGTATCGCGCACATCTCTTGTATAGCTTGATAGGATTCTGAAATAATTCCCAATGAAGTAGCATTTTAGCAAAAAATTAAATTGTGTTTACTCGAATACTAATTTCTACTATTATAGGAATTACGATATTGTCAACGTCTAGATAAAGATACAATATGCATATTTCATCTTCAATGAGGTTGTATATTTTTAATTATCTAAAATATCAAAGAAGCCATCGTAGCGCAGCGGCACAAGGGTGTGACTGTAACGTGACGGTCGTGGGCTTGATCCCCACTCGAAGAAGTGAAACATTTATTTATATATATATTTCCATTTCTTCGCTCTGGTGTCGAGGCAAAGCGCGGCGTTGAGTTCTGCCACTCAACACGCAATGCCTCCAGAATTCGGCAGAAAGTTAAGAACGGAGTGTCTCAACACTAGGTTCCCTCTGCCTACAATGCTGTGTATGGGATACAGCGTGAAGCTGATTGAATTTTTAATTTAAAGTATCTTTGTCTTTAGATAGGTAAGTACTTACTTTTAAAATTATATACTCTAGTTTAGTATTACGTAAAATAATTGCCAAACCATTACCGTACTTCAGCTTACATAGGCACAAATAAATCTTACTGATTTAAATAGTTTTGTATTTTTAATCTATTAACCGATGACGTTAATACAAGTATTTATATTGTCTATCTTTCAAATAATTGCCTTTTTTCATTTCATCTTATTCGAGTAGATTCTGTATATGCGGAAACGTTTAAACGTCTGTTCTAACAAAGGCAGAATAATTTACTATGTTCAATTTATTAAGAAAGAAAATCAAAATAAAACATTACTTTTCATTCGCCCATAACCCAATGTCAACAACAGGATTAAACATTAAGATCATGTCAAACGGCCTAAAAGTTGCTACTAGAGTGATGGATTCTCCTCTTTTTTGTGCATCAATTTTCATTAAATGCGGATCACGATACGAAAACAATTGCAACAATGGTATTACGCATTTTATGGAGCACTTGGCCATATCGAATAAAGATCTACAGGAAATTGTCTACAATAGATGTGTGAAACTCACGTCGGTCACCACTAGGGAATATCAAATGTTCTCAGCTGTAAGTCCAGTAGAATGTACCTCTGATTGTGTGGAGACACTTTTTAAAATAATTTCTAAAGTTGATGATTTCGATGATAATGATTTGAATTTGAATAAACAGAATATTTGTTCCGAGGCAAGTGACTATGACGACAATCCTAAGTCAGTGGCGTTCGATTACTTGCACCAAACGGCATTTCAAGGAACTCCTTTAGAGCAGAATGTGATAGGTCCAACAGAAAACATTTTAAGCTTCGATAAAGCTGTACTATCGCGTTTTATTAAAGAAACGTATCAACCACAAAAGTTATTTGTAGCATTATGTGGGAATGTAACACATACAGCCCTAATGGATGAAGTTAACATGAATCTACACTGCTTGAGGCACAAGAATTGTAATCCAATAGAAACTGGCACTCAACGTTTTACAGGATCTCAAATTATTTACAGAGACGATTCCATGCCTTACGCTCACACTACTATCGCCGTAGAAGCCCCAGGACGGAACTCTCCTGAATATTTTACGTGTCTGGTTGCAAGTTGCCTGATAGGATCGTGGGACAGGACTCAAGGAGGATCTATTGCAAACGGATCGCCGCTAGCACGTGCGGCTTCCACTTCTTTATTATGCGAGAGATTTGAATCTTTTTATATTGCATATGAAGATGTAGGATTGTGGGGAATCTATTTTGTAGGTGATCGTTCTTGCTTAGACGACATGGTGTCTAACATACAAGACCAATGGATGTACATGTGCACTACTATTGTACAATCTGATGTGGAACGTGCAGTTAATTTAGCCAAACTTGAATTGATCAAACGAATGACTGGCGTTATAAATTGCTGTCGCGATATAGGATCTCAGTTGTTATACGGTTCAGAAATAAAAACTTCGTGCGAACTTTACAAAGAATTGTCCAATATAACAGATAAAATGATTAAGGAGTTTGCATTCCAATACATTTATGATAAGTGTCCTGCTGTAGCAGCTGTAGGACCTACTGAGGCTTTACCGAATTACACTAGAATTAGATCTGGAATGTATTGGTTAAGGTTGTAAAACAATTATAAAATAAATAAGTTTTTTTGGTCATATATAATTTACTGTATAATGTAGAAAGACATATTTAAATAGAAAAATGTAGATGTTTCTAATAATTAACTTTACATACCAAACGCACGTTGGTTTACGCCTTTGGGTATCTTGGATACCTTAGGATATATATCAGGTTAATGTTGCCAAGCGCACAGAGTTTGAGTCCATTTACGCAATTGTAAAGGATTGAATAATTCAAATTATTATTTATATTCTTTTTTTTAACATGTGATGAAAGTAAAAAATAATAATTTGAAATATAGTATATTGCAAATTACTCTAAGATAAAAAAAACACTCAAATATGTATTTACAAAAAAAAAAAATACTGAAGCGAGCGATACAGACAGACGGACAAGAATTCCAAAAATTATCTTCTGTTACTTGTATTAAGTGGCTTTGAAGTGTTTTTTTTACTTGATATTCAATGTACAGATTTTACCCCGTTTACAATTTTATTGTAAAGATTTCTCTTGAATGAGAAATCTATTGGAACATTTTCAAAACATTAATTTCAATCAACGATCTAGTAAGCCATGCTGCATTACAATACACGTTATATACACGATCGTACTGAATATTTTTATATTGTAACAAGATTGGACGATTTGTTGAAGAAATAAAAATAATTATGTCTAACGGAGGCACTGTGGGCTTAGTTCTAGATACAGGGTCCTTATTTACTAAAGCTGGATTTGCGGGAGAGTGGTTCCCTAGATGTGTTATACCTACAACCGTAGGACGGTAAGTACTTATAATTTAGGTTAACATATACAAATATGGTGTTGAAATATTATAATTTTACTATATATTTGGTTTACTGCATCGATATTTAAAGTAAAGCATAAATTTATATAAAAAATTTACGTTACCATATGCACGAAGGTTAATTGGTAGAGTACATTGACGGTACTATATTCAAATGCTCCTTTAGCTCTTAAACGAACAACCGATTATGATTTAGTTGTTTTTGTTCACGTGAATGCGACAAAATCTTTAAGAAAATATTATTCAAATGTTATTTTTAAGATTAGCTCTTCTGTAGTGATTACAAAATTTTTAGAGCTTTTTGTATCAGAAGTTTTTAATTATCAATTGTTCCTAGTTTTCGACACGATGGTCTAATAGATGGAGTACCAGATTTATGTTTTGGACACAAAGCTATTGAAAGCAGAGGAACATCGACACTGTCTTGGCCGGTCAAGGAAGGTCTCGTTGACAACTGGGGAGATATCGAGAAGCTTTGGCACCATATATTTTATAGAGAACTCCATGTAGCCCCAGAAGAATCACAAGTTATGGTTTCTCTGCATCCACTGACAGAGCGGCGAGATAAGTATAATCTATAGTACATGTTTATAACACAATCAAAGTATTTTATGTATATTAAATATATACTTGAGGCTAGACTTAGCGCAGGGGTAAACGCGTGTGACTGTAAACGCGAAAGGTTATGGGTTCGATTCCCACTCGAGGAAATGAAATATTTAATATTTTCACTTCTTCACTGTGGTGTTAAACAGGATTTGTGTTCATCTTTATTGCTGATCATATTTCAAGGAAGGATTTAATAACTGTCGTCTATCGTAATAAGCTATTAAAATGAGATTACAAACGCTTAGAAATAAAATATCATATTTTTATCTATTTACATACCTTTTGAAATACGTGAATAAGACTAATGTTGAACTTGTCTTTACAGGGAGAAAATTGCAGAAATATTATTTGAATCTTTTGACATACATGACTTGTATTTAGCTGTGTCGTCCGCATTGGTGTTGCACGCGAGCGGCAGGACTACGGGGGTTGCGTGGGAGAATGGCCACTCTTGTGCCTATGCTTCTCCGGTGTTTGAGGGGTTCCCTCTAAAACATGCTACGATTTGTTCTGAAATAACGGGAAATTCTTTAGCACATCGCCTTCAAAATCTTCTGGCGCAAATCGGTTATTCGTTCACCACTCCCATGGAACTCGACATATTAGATAAGATTAAGGTAAATAAAGTAAATAAAATATTAAACGATTTACATATTTTGCCAATATAATCATAGATGTATTATATATATAGTTTTTTAGCTTTACGGTGTTTCCCGCATACAACAGGGTAGGCAGAGGGAATCTAGTGATAAGACCCTACGTTACCTACATTTCCCGCCGAGTTCTAGATGCAATACGTGTTGAGTGGCGTAACTCAATGCTGACTGTTGCATCGACGCCAGAGCGAAAAAAATGGAAATATTAAATATTTTATTTCTGAGTAAGAATCTGACGCGCTAATTAAACATATCTCAACTAATTATGTTTTAATTATAGATTAAATTATGCTATGTAGCAACAGATTTTGAAAAAGAATTGAAAGACTCAAAGAAAGAAAGCGTAAGTTACCGTCTTCCTGATGGCCAGCACGTCCTGATTGGGGAGGAAAGATTTTTGTGTCCCGAAACACTATTTCGACCATTAAAAGACAATGGTGCAAATATTGTAGATGATATTTGTTCTAGTATAAATAAATGTGATAATGAATACAAACATTTGTTCTACGAAAATATCGTAATAGCGGGAGGGACAAGTTTATTTAAGGGTTTACCAGAGCGTTTGGGCATTGAACTATCGAAACGAGTAATTGGGCAGGAGCAGACCATAGCACGGGTCGACGCCATGCCTTCGAGGCGGTATGCTGCCTGGTTGGGTGGATCGATCTTGGCTTCACTCAAGTCGTCTCAAGGCTTCTGGATGACCAATAACGAATACGGAGATAATGGAGCCGAAAGAGTACATTATAAATTTTTTTGATTTCACAATTGTATGAAATGTTATTTTTGTAACTTAACTTAAATAAATTAAGTTTATGTAAGAAAGATAATTATATTTGCAATAATTTCTTATGATAAATTTAAATGCAATCCTTGGAGAACTGGATAAAAAATAAAAAAAAGTTAGAAAGAAAGATTATTTCCATTTTTTATTTAATTATAGGTAATTAAATATACACTCATTGATTATAAATATTATGTATCCTGATAATGATTCCTGCTTAGATAAATTATGATATGCATGTATATCTCATTTTCAGGCCACCTATACGTCGCTGACGCTATTGGACTGACGCTATTGGACTAGGTATATTCCGTGGTATAACATTATGCAAATAGATTTTTCTCTGCTTGTATAATATGGTAAATTCTTAAAAGGGAACATATAAAAGAAATGTCAATTCAGTGTATTTCTTTATAACTTCACACGTTTTCTCTGCAGAACCTAGTGTTCAAGCACATTGTTTCCCACTTTCTGCCAAATTTCCGAGATATTGCGTGTTAAGAGACTAAGCTCGCACTTTGTCTATCCGAGCGGAGAAATATAATCATTTCTCCAAATGGAGATCGAACACACACTCATCGCGTTTACAATCAGATGCTGCCCATTGCGTCACGGCAGGCGCAAGTCGGGCTAGCCCACCGAGGGTTCCGTACAAAAATTGGAGGTTTCGAGCTTTTTCTGAAATTCAAGCTTAGCTTAGCCAGAGCCCTTTCATCTGATACGTCCCTTGAACTTAGGCTTCAATACCAAATTTTGCCTCCCTTTTAAGGTTATTACTTTTTAGAATTTAACTACAAATGTATAGTTTTCAGATTTTTCTTGAACTAGTACTACCTGTAGATGCTAGCTGCCAAATTTCATAATACTAGGTCAACCGGAAGTACTATATTAATTTTGATTCCCTTTATAGTGTCGAAATAGCTTTATGATATTTGCAGTAAAGAAATTAATTTAAGGTACTGTATATCTGAAATATACTACGTTATATAAGGTTTATAAAAAAAGTTAATAAAATTGTTTATCTGTGCAATAATTTATATTGCAACTTGTCAAATATATCACATTGTAATATACATTTACTTAAAAGCTATATTTCTAAAAGCTATTCTCAATAAAATACATTATAATGGCATTTGAAAAGCCAGTGGTCGTAATTGATAACGGTAGTTACAGTATCAAAGCTGGATTCTCATGCGATAACCATCCTGTTTCCATATTCAGAACATTAGTAGGAAGACCAAATTATCTACACGGGACGTACGGACGTGAATATTATGATGTTTGTATCGGTGATGATACAATGAATGCTGAAGATTTAGAACTCTCACAGCCGGTTGTAAACAGTAAAATTTCTGACTGGGACAATATGGAAAGGATTTGGCACCATGTTTTCTACAAAGAATTAAAAGTTGCTCCAGAAGATCGATCTGTTATTTTGGCGTGTGGACCCGCTGCTACGATGAAGGAAAAGTAACTTGGCTATTAAATTTTTTAACTTTTATATTATTATTGTAATGTGTATTCATTTAATTATTAATTTTATTTTGATTTCCTTTCCTAAAAATAACTTTTCAAGTTCTTCATGACGGAAAGTAAACTAGATACAATTTGTTTTAGAATGCAGTGTTGCGAAATATTTTTTGAAACACTGAACGCCCCGGCGCTTTGCATACAATCTCAAAACGTCCTGGCTATGTACGGATCAGGCGTTACTACGGGGCTGTGCGTCGACTTTGGATATTCTACTACAAAAATTATGCCTGTCTTTGAAGGAGGTATGGTCAGCTATGCAGAAATCGATACGGGGTTAGGGGGATTACAAATATCAGAATATATTAAAAAAAGTTTACAAGACAGGGACCTGTTTCAAGCAGTCAACGTACCAGAGGATATTGAAAATATTAAAAAAGATTGCTACATTACACAAGACTGTGCTATGCAGAAAAGTAAATACGAAGTTAAATATAAACTAGCCAGTGGAGATGAACTAGATGTAACTAATGAAGTTTTCATGGCTGGGGAAATGCTTTTTCAACCGGACCTAATTAAAAACGTAGATACTGAATATATTTCTTTACAAGACGCTGTAGTGACGGCGGCTTTGAAATGTGATGATGAATTAAGGTTAGAATTGTATGATGCTATTGTACCATGTGGAGGATTGTCTTTGATACCTGGTCTTAACGAAAGATTGGAATGCGAAATAACAAATTTAGTAAATCAGTCGGTGTCGATTCTTTCTTCACCTGAACCTTACACTGTTACATGGTTAGGTGGTGCTGTATTTGCAGGGCTTTCTGATACACAAAAATTGTTTATATTGAAGAGTCAATTTGAAGATCAAGGAGACAAAATTGTGAAAAATAAATTTATGTAACCTCTTATATGAAACTCTTAACGAATTAATTTAGTATATTTAGTATTATACTTTTTTGCTAAATTTTGTATAAAATTCACTTTATAATCAAAAACTATAGGGTACTTCCCATGGTCCTTCAGCTATGAAATGTGGTAGGAAGTGAAACTTTGTTATACAAATAAAAAAAAAGTCCGAGAAGTGATAGTATATAGTCATAGGAAAAAACATTTTAATTTTTTCTTTGTAGTTCACTTCATACAAATGTGTTTTTATCTTCCTGTTCACGCACAACACCTGAAATTGTTACGGAACCCACCGAGTCCAACTTACAACGCACTTGGACGGTTTTTACTTGCAACATAAGCTATATCGCATCTTTGTGTATAATACTTGAGTTATTTTCCACAATAACCTTTATATTAAGAACAAATTATCTAATTATAATTAAAATTTCATTATGTTTATACGTACGAATACGTACGTAGTAAATAATATAAGCATTTAAATATTTAGCGGATCTGTTTCCGATAATGACAGCGGACCGAGTCCTTGTAATCGGGACGAGCGTGCGCCCTAGAGGCCCTTACTTTACTTCAATATTGTGAAATAAGGGTCCTATTGAAAAGGTTCTGTGAAATGGAGGTCACAGATTGTAAAACACCGTAAAATACAAATGGGATTAAATATTTTAGGTTTTATTTTTGTATATGTCGTTATTTGAGAATATATCAGTGTCTGACTGTAAGCGCGATGGGTGTGGGTTCGATTCTCACTCGGGGGAAAGTAATAGTAGTAAATAGGTAGCTTTGGTACGCTTTGAACATCAAGACACTCAATTCTTCAGAATCCGACGAAATTTGTGAGTTGTTTATTAAGTAGAGGAATTCAACGTTGATTTCGACTTGCCAGAGTTGGAATTGAACCCTCATCTATGGCGTCCACAGTCATACGCATATCTGCACCACGATGATATACATGTATGTGATGACACAATTTACGTTAATTTCTTGTGTTTATAATATTTTTTATGTTTGCATTGCAGGCAGAGAGAGCTGAGTGTCAAGACACTCCTTTCACCGCCGTTTGTCTGAAATTTCTTCGCAACGCGGGGTAACCAAAATAATTCATTTCCTCGTATTCAAATCGAACCCCCTACCATCGTATTGCCAAGATGGCCTCACCTACATGTTAGATATAGATATTTACAAAGTGTATTGAAACTTAATAGTATCGGCTGCAACGCTAACTATAGTTGCACGGTTCATATCCGGCATGGCGTCTACGTCTGACATTTAATGTCCGGCGCGGGGGTGACTATCTGCAATGCCAATTAATACCACCCGAGGTGGTAGAACTCTATGTGTTCTAATATTATATTATATCTATATATATAAAAACGAAAGGTCACTCACTCATCACGAAATCTCAGAAACTACATGTGCTAGGAATCTCAAATTTTGCATAGGAGTTACTTATAGGACGTAGGTGCTCGCTAAGACGGGGATTTGTAATATTCGACTTCTAAGGGGTTGTTTTTGGGGTCGAAAGTTTGTATGAAACTTCATTACTACAAATGACGTAGACAGAAATTAATAATAACATAGTTCACGCGGGTGAAACCGCGAGCGGGCCGCTAGTATATAATATATATAATATAATATTTCATCTAGATTGAAATTATACTTTACTGTATAATATTCTAATAAATAATTAAGGAGATGTCACTGATTCGAAATGACCTAGCCTTCGGGCGGTATAGTATGACCGACGACGTTGACGGTTTTGTAAACTTTCATTCAATTTGGATCTACTATTTCTTTGGTTCTCTCAGTTTATTCGAGTAGTAGATTCGTTAGATTTTTTTTAATTTTTTGGTGTGGTGTAAGTTTTTAGTCCTGAGCAGCATCGCCTTTTACTTTTTATTTAATGTTATTTAAGTGTATTAAAGAAAGCATGGTTATCTCCGTTCGGTTATCTATACCGTTGTTATACTCTTAAGAAATCGTAATTTTAATTTTTTGGGACTTTATTGGATATTGCTCGCAAAAGTTGTCGTATTTAATATAGAAAAATATTTAGTTATTTCAAAGAGCGCGTGCACGGACAGACAGTTTTGTATTTGTGTCATTATGTACCTAAATAACTATATGCACTTGCAAAAACATACTTCACATATAAATATATAGCTACAATCACAGCACATAATAGGTAGGTCTTGACAGACGTACGTTTGAGATACGGAATCCTAAAATAGTGTTATAACAAAAAGCTATTGAACTAATTTCAGATAATAAATAATTGTTAAAGCTAGGCACATTTATAAATAAGTCGCATTTTTTGAAAAACAACAAAAAATTCTTAAAAAAAGAATATTTGACCCTAATATTTAATAATTTCCACATAAAAAAATGCTGTAAGTGGTCTCCAAACAAAGGTTAAAACACGACTGCAATTTAGTATACCTATTAAATGAATAAACATGCAATTCAAGCGGAAGAAGCCGCGGGCAGGTCGCTAGTAATTTTATAAAAGCTCTATACCATTAACTAAAGCCCAATGTAAGCGGATAACGTGAAACGGTCCCGGGCAAGCCAGCATCTATTATAATAATCAGTAAGGATTTGTTTTCCATTTTGCCAAATACATTAATCAAATAAAGCTCATTGGATGGATAACGGATATAAAGCTTATATAATACATACTTTTAATTATTTTTTTCACATATAATGATAATAATTATTAGTTTTTTCAAGTTTACGTTATACAGGGTAGGTATAGGAAATCTGGGAACCAGTGTCAAGGCACTCCGTATCCCATTAAAACACTTCCGCCCCCTATTTTTCGCCGAATTCTTGAGGCATAGCGTGTTGGGTGGCGAAACTCTACGCCACGCTTGTCCTCGTTCCTAAAGCGAGGAAATTGTCTCACTTCTTTAATATTGAACTTGGCTCTCATCTTACATGTACGTTTTAGATGGGATGAATCTTGCTCATACAATAATATAATTTTTTGATTAATTAGATTTAGATTATTTTACAATTTACAGATTCACATTGGTAGAGTGGAAATATAATTGTTTCCTGAATTAACTAAATTATTCAGATTTGAAATCTTAGGTACTTCCTTAATTAGAAGAGGGAAACATTTTGTTAATGAGTTAAGTTTGAGAGCGACGGAAAAGACGCAAGTTTACTGTCTTACTTTATAATATTTTTCACGAAAGTTCTATTTAAGTAGAAAATCATTCCAGTATATGAATGTTTAGTTCAAGTGAGAAAATTAATGGAGTTAGAGTACTTTTTCTTACGTTTTTGTTCACAAAGTGCTTCGGAATGTTGTACGAGTGTAATTTTTTTTTAAGATAAGGTTTATATTATATATTATACATTAATATATATTTACTTATATTTTAAAAGGTTAAAGCTAGGTATATCGTAAAGACACATTTTTCTTTGTTTACATTGCCCAGCCGTACGAGGAAAAAAATATAGCATATAGCAGGGTAGGCAACGGGGATCTAATGTTAAGTTACTTCGTTTTCTACTTTCCCCCAAATTTTCGACGTATTGGGTGTTGAGTGGCGAAACTGAACGCCGGACTATACCTTGCAACCAGAGTAGGTGAAATGAAAATAATGTGGATCTTTTCAAGATAAGACTTTTATGTATCAATACAAAAGTTTATTATATTTTATTATAATACAAATATTAGATCCGAAATGAAACGAATGAAACGTCCTACTATTTACAAAAACAATGAAAGGATTAAAGTTTCCCGATAATCCACTATCGAGGCAATTAGCAAAATAGATGACGGTGGAAACTATTTAGGTACACATTAACTAGTTTTTGTCAGCGGCTTCGCTTGCATATTCTAATAAGAATAACTAATACACCAATACACCAATAGTTACTTATAACGTGAAGCCGCGTTTGTGTCGCTAGTATACAATACTAGTGGACCCGGACGCGGCTACGCCTGCTTGAACTATAAGAATATTTTCGCGTCGGTCATACTCATACTATGCCGCTCGAAGGCTACGTCATTTCGAATCAGTGACATCTCCTTAATTATTTATTAGAATGTTATACAGTAAACTATAATTTCAATCTAGATAAAATTCTAAAAGTGACTTTTATATTTATTTTCATAAGGATGAGAATCAAAATGTCGCGGTAACGGTCGCGTAGCGACGCGACGGTTGTTATTAAGATGGCAGAATAAATTGCATGTCAAATTAGAAAGTATTTTAATTTATTAGTATATATGTGTAATGTAATATTATATAGCCTATAGCACTTCTGAAGAATGCAGCTTTCATACAAAACAAAAACATTAAATCGAACCAGTAGATCCAGAGATCTTAGCGTTCAAACAAACAAACAAACAAACAAACTCTTCCGCTTTATTATATTAGTATAGATAGACTAAATATAATAATATAGTATATACATTACATTTAGAGCACTTAAAAACATTATTCAAATGTGCATTAGACTTTCAAGACTGCAAGTCGTACGTAAAGTTGTTTATCATCTCGGGACCGCATTGGAAATATTTTATTTCGCGAATATCTGGAGTTTGAAACATGATGTTGCATAATACATAACGATGCGAAAGTTATATTGCTAATGCTTCAAGTTTTTTCCCGTATAGCAGGGCTAGCAGAGGTAACACAGATTTAAGACACTCCGCTTTCCATTTTCCGCCGAATTCTGGAGGCATTGCCTGTTGAGTGGCGGAACTCAACGCCGCGCTCTGCCTTGATACCAGAGCGAAAAAAATAAAATATTAAATATTTTATGTCCTCAAGTTTGAATCGAACCTACAACCTGTCGTGCTTACAATCACCCCCTGCGCCATGATTGGCCTCAGAATTGAATTATGCAATTATATTTTATGAAAAAATGTTGAAGTTCTTTTCTGTGAGTAAATTTACATGTTTTTAATATTCAGCAAACATTTTTTTCAAATAAAACGAAAATAAATTTCGCGCTCGTTTAAATTTAAAAGTTTTAAATTTATTTCTAGTTTAAAATGGATAATGCTTTTATGTAAAACACGAATAAAATTTGTTTAATGAATATTCCATGCTTTTGCTATCACACATGTTTTCACAGGTTTTATGTTTGGCTTTGATGAACACCAGAAAATCAGTCTGCATTAACCTGTCGTGTCCCTATAGATAGCACGAATTCGATTCCAATCCTCGTAAGATATAAGACCACGTGACGTACTAAAATAAAAATATAAGTTTCATATAGTTTCAGAATTTCTATGAGTTAATCAACACTAATATTAATATCTACTTGTATATAAAAGTCAACCAATACTGTGTAAGAACCGAATATATGCGGCGTATAACGCTAAAGCTTGGTATGTAGGTTCCTTGAAAAGTGTAGGGGAGCACTGAAAGACTCCCTGACATTCCTACGGGAACGGGAAATGCAACTCAAGTTTGGGGGCTACAGCTCGAGTCGTTTGTAAAACCATTGACAATTTGTTTTTTATTTCGTTAGCTGTACCTAGGAATACCTATATGTATGTGGATTAAGCAGGTCCAGCCCAGTGGTTGAGGCGTCTGACTAGAAATCAGATTTCCCTCTGGGGAGCATAGATTCAAATCCTGCCCACTGCGTTGATCAAATAAAAGCTTTTTTTATATTAAGTTTTTATACACATTGGATATAAATATTTCTATCATGCCACAAAATCTTTATAGTGATGGAGCTAGATCAAGCTAGGCCCTTGTTTGTCTCTGCGTTATAAAACCTTAAAGTAACCTTAAATAAAATTTGTCGAACATAATTATATACGAGTAAGTATCAATTGTACAAATGAATTATTTTTTTTTTTATGATAAAGGACAAGGCAAACGAGCGTTCGGGTCATCTGGTGGTGATCACCGCCGCCCACGACCCCGTGCAGCACCAGAGGAGCTACAGGTACGGCCTTTGGCCGAATTAACCAGTAGAGACTTCATTGAATTCACCATTGTAAAAAAATACTTTTAAAGTAAAAGATATAATAAGATTTTAATAAGCTCAATGTTGCTAACTAAGTTGTAAGGAAGAAGAAAGTTCATAAGCTTGTGTAAGTTATTCATTAATGCACCAAGTAGTTATGTTAAGCTGGCATTACACTTTAACTTATATTAATACCATGCAAGTCACTTACGAGTTTACTTAGAGTCGATGCGTTAGTAACTAGTTTATACGCGACGTTCGTAGGTTCGATTCTCACTCAGGGGAATTATTAATATTTTTGTTTCAACACGCAACTCTGCTAAATGCAGGATACAGCGAGAAGATATAAAAAATAATACCTAAGGGATGTATCTATTTTTTCACATAATTTTGTGAGTTTTGTGTTAGTTAAGTTAGGAAATATTTGCCTAAAAATAGCACTAATATTTCCTTTTTCCCTTAATGGTAGTGACCTCTGACTACTAAATATTAAAAATGCCACCCCGCCCTCTTATATTCCTTATATTCCAATGAAGGTATCGCAATGTCTTTAGGTCATTTAATAAATAAAATGAAATATTCTACATAAATTAAGCCTTCTCAAAGTTTTAATTTAACAGCCATTTGTAAAATAAAATATTATTATAAGGAGCTTATAGGATAAGGAAATGCTACGCTACACTAGAAAAGGCAAAAGGAATAAATAATATAAAACGTATAATTTTATAAAGAAAAATGTATTATAAAAAAGGAAAGCACAAGATGTAAATTAAGCACACTAAGAAATCACGGATCAGCTGTCGCTTGTACGGTCAAGCGGGAGCCGTATTGCTCGCTAAGCGCGCGCCCCTGGATTTCGCCCGCATATTTAAAATTAATGAATAAAAATTACATAGGATATGAATATAATAGAAATAAACCGTGTGGAGAACGATGGCTATAAGTACATATTTATTTTCTCGCTCTGGTAAAATATTATATACATAAAAGATACGCGCGAAAAACATAACTCTTCCTTTGGAGTCGGGAAATATATATGGAAATAAAATAAAAAAAAATTACATCGACAAACATTACGTAGTGAAACAATCCAGTATTTTGATACCTTTTTCACTTTATTTCAGCGTGTTATTGTATTGTAGTGGGTGCTGAAACATTGAAGGCTGCCTACACCGTGGTACCAGAAATGTTTCAGTAATAAAAGGCCCTGACCCCACTTTACCTAAATACAAAAGCTCAGCGACTACCACCTCGCACCTAGCACCTATTGTGGGGCGAGATTAATTTTTAAAAGTACATCATTAAGCGACAGAAATGAAAGAAATGTATATTTTTTAATTTATATTTTTTGTACAATATTTCAATGAAATAAAGTTATAATTAAAATGATGAAATACATAAAATACTTAAAATGTTTTATTGCTAAAGTAGGTACACATATTTTATTGTGATGTAATGAATTACCTATATATATTTGTATATATATCTATATATATCCCTCATATAGAAGGGTAGGCAGTGGGAACCTAATATTAAGATACTCCTTTCCTCCTTTTCCGCTGAATTTTCGCGGCATATGATGTTGACACCAGAGCGATTCAATATTTCAACCTCTCGAATGGTGGAAAATCGAGGGAATCGAATCCACAACCTGTCGCATTTACACTTGTGCCCTGCGACACGACCTTAGAATAATGCGCCCGATGGTAATTCTTTAACCTGTTTTTAAAAAATATCTTTCAATAAAATGGAGATAAGTTAACTTCAAAATAATATATTTTAAAATTGTTTTAACCGAGTTGGTAGCTCTCAAGACGCAATTAGTTCCCTTGTTAGAGTTCTCTTTTGACAAAGTTTTGTGGTAGATTATGCCGTTAGCACATCCCCTAATAGTCGAGGCGTTGAGTTCCGCCACTAAATACGCAATGCCTCTAAAATTTGGAGAAAAGTGGAGAACGGAGTGTCTTAACACTAGGTTCCCTCTGCCTACCCTGCTGTGTGCGGGATTTAATTACATTGTAATGATGGATGATGGATGATAAAAGCTCAATATATATATTTTTTAAATAAATGATAAACCTTTACTTTTTTAAACGTCGTCGTCACAAAACGACCTAAGAGAATAATTACAATAATTTCCTATTCAACATTTTTTAATGACATTTTTCCTTTTCCCCTAATAATACCAGCACATTATTCTAATTACTTCAAAATTTCAATAGACTTACGAATATTGAATAGCAGACCGCAGCTACTGCCAGAACAATTACAGCAAATAGTTTTGTTCAATTAAATTGAACTTCAAAGATTAAAGTTTAGTTAATATAACGATTAAGAATATTTACCTAAATCAAAATAAATAAGTGCCTTAACCACTGTCCAAGGTTCTCCCTATACCTAAGCACTATAAGCTACTTCATTAACATTTTCAAAATGTTTTTTTAAATAATTTCTAAAAAATTAATTTCAGGATTGACAATATTTTACAACAAACAAATAAAATCTTTATCGTTTTAACGACGAGAAATTTTATTTGAACAAATCCTTTTTCATTTTATAAACGAAATATTTTATTTTCGATATATTTTAGGACAGAATAAAAATTTTGATATATAGTGCTCGGACTTTATAACATAACTAATTCACATTGTTTTATCCCGTACATACATCATGTGCGAAAAATACTTTAAAACATTTTTTAGGGATTGTGATACCAAAAAATATTTATTAAGAGTGTAATAATGGTTATTTATTATAGTTTCACACAATTTAAGTGTAAACAGTAATTATTATGAAAAAAAAAATGTTATATAATGGTTATAAATATATTTAGATTATTAGCTATAAGTAGTTTTATCAACTGAGCCTCTAACCCTCATTATCCTGTGACCTGATTAGGAGTCAGGTGAAAAAGCACTGATCCTGTGTCACCTAGTTTATAAATTCTATTTTAATATACACATACATGTTTGTGTATAAAAATACAGTGGCTGTTTATAAATAAATATATAAATTTTTACCTACAAAAACAAAGCTACAATTTATATAAAAAAATTGTATAATTTGTATAATGTGCCATTACTAAGCCTACTGGTGTAAGCTAATCCCTTTGAGGATTCGAATCCACAACCCTGCGCACGTCGCTAACAGCAATTTCACCGTTCATTTCCTCCAGCTAATCTCCGATCACTCAATCCTCATAGAGTCAAACGCGAGAACACAATCAAAGCTGACTCTTGACGTACACAGTTCGACTAATCGAATGTCAACTGCAGAGTTCGTGTCTGTTGCAAGTATGACGTCCATTTCTTTGAAAATTATGTTACACTGTTATCTATTATTATAGAGCTAGAATAGGGAAAATAAATAATATTGGGTGGTAAATACTAGAATAAAATCAGTATTTATAAATCGCTATATGCTAGAGTAGTGGAGTTCCACGTATCCAGAAGATGTTTTTGGAATGTGAGTTTGTGACGTACTGTGCAGCTAGAAAACAGCGGCAGATTACAGGTCAAATAGCTCTAGAAAGCTAGAGTGTAAGTAACCTAAACAGCAATGAAGAGTTTCACTATTCAGATCCTGGATCTTAAGACCATCTCGATTACACCATATTTTTATAGGTAGGTATGTATTTACGTCAGTTTCATGATGACAGAATTGTTAAAGATTACAAATGGTTATAAATACAGGTTAATTTTGATTAATCTCCAAGTGGGTATCGAACCCGCAACCGTTGCGTTCACTGAGTCAAAATATTGCTTTTTATTTTTGTAAAAATATGTAACTACATGTCAACTATTTTTTAGTATTTCAAAAATGTTCCATAATAATTTTGGTCCGCTGCCACTGACAGTAATTGGAGGTTGTCAAAAAACGAGAATCGCCGGAATCGTGTGAACGTTCTGACGCAGGTTTTTCGTTAGTTTTTGTTTAAAATCATGTCAATATTGTCAATATTTTTCGAAATATGTGTCGAGAATTGGGCGGAAAGTGGGCGATTAAGTGTGAAATAGCTTTTTTTTTGGAATTTACATATTTAAAATATTTTTCCTTTACTTTAAATTTCTTAACACTGAACACACTTCGTTGAAGAAAATCGTTGATGTAAGAACGGGCAACATATTATATCGTAGGGACAGTTTGTACTGTTTATGACGCCCGGAGACTGCAAAAGAAACCTTGCTGCAAAGACGGTAACTTACCGTCTCTGAATGAAAGGCTAAAATTTCGTCGTTACAGAAATTACATAGCTATCTTTATATGCAGTATTGTATAGACACAGTGTAAAACGATCTTATTTAATTATATTCTTTATAGAATTGAATTAAATAAAACAATGGGCTAACCTCAGTTGAAATTTTACATATTTTTTTACAGTCCGCGAGGTCTAAGCTGACCTTTGTATTTGTGAGAACCAGCTACACCTCTTGTACTGATAGAAATGTCACATATATCATTTTTAATATTTTAAATATTTCATCTCCTCGAGTGGCAATCGAATCCACAACCTGTTGCGTTTACAGTCGCAAGTTCCGCCTTTGCGCCACGTGTGGTCTTATAACTAACTAATATTAATAATATATTATTAATAGTTCATTAATACATTTTTTTCGTATTTGATTCACAAGAATGATGATAAAAACAATGAATACAGCTAACTATTCCTATTTATATAAAATACAAATAGTACATCAGCAAAGGTACGCTCTATTTACAGACTACACTCCGCCGTACCATTGTTTTCTATTACACTGTAACATTTTCTAACATTGCTATTTACTTAAGTTTAACAAGAAAAAATTAAATGAAAACATTAATATAAAAAAATATAAAAAATTAAAAGTTTTAGCCGTCGTGGCGCAGGGTATAACGGTTCTTGGTTCGATTTCCACTTGGGGAATAAATTATTAGTTTATTAATATGCAAGTTAGTGAACTACTTGCTTGTACTGGACTTGTACGATAAGTTGAAAGTTGGAAAAAGACAAGTCAAATTTTGATTTTACATTGAACTTGGCTCTCATTTCGTATTTATGCTTTTTATGCGATTAAACCCATTTCACTCTACAAATAATCGACTAAAAACAATTGCGTATTACGTTATGCATGCAATATGTATTTATGAAGTCCAATATACTATATTGTTGTTTGCTTCAATATTGATATACATATATTTAATTTTATATACAAGCTATATAGAATGGTACAGGATTCCATTCCGAAAGTACTAAAGCTGTAACTAAATCCCTTCATTTTCAATACAATTGTTCGAATTTACTGCGGCATTTCTATCAATATAGAAGGATACTAAATGTCTGTAACAGATTAGTTAAATAGCTATCGCTTATACAGGGTGGTTTGCAACTGCCCATAAGTTCATTGCGGCCGCATTTCATGTGACATGGTATTACGTAACCAATAAACTATTTGGAACTATTCAACTACATGTAAGAATGCTGTTTAATAAAAAATGACAATTATTACCTGTTTTGTGTCGAGGCCAGTTGTGGGTTCGATTCCCACTCGAGAAAATGAAATATTTAATGTTTTCATTTCGATCTGGTGTTGAGTTTCCTCACTCAATACGCAACGACTTCGGAATTTTACGGAAAGTGGGGAACGGAAATATTTTAGTGGAAACGGAGTGTGTTAGCACTGGGTTTCCAGGTTCCCTGTGCCTACCCTGCTATGTGTGCAATCTATATCTTTAATCTATATCTTTGATGTATATATCTTTAAGCAAGACAAATATTTAACCTAACAGGTATAGAAGCTGCAACTATTGAGTGGCATAAGTTCTACTTTACAACTGGAGTATAATTATTAAAAAAATAAAAATACAAGTAAAACAAAAAATAGTAATAATAAATACCCATTTTGCAATTTAAGCATTTCAATTTTGTTTTGTAACAACACGATGATTGCTCCTAGGAAAATAAATTGAATGAAGCCTTTCCATTGCAAATATGAAAAGCACTAAGATATTTTAACTATTGCAAACTTTCGCGACAGAGGAATTTACTACGGCCGGAGGTAGAATAATATTATTAACTCAGTATTTCTATGATTCTTGGGAATTAACAAGAAATGTCTTGAAAAATACCTAGTACTTCTTTAGACTTCCGTATCTTACTGTTTGCTTTTAGGGTATTTTTATTATTTATGTATCTTCATTTAGCAGAATGGTAGAATTGCACATTTTAACTAGATCAATTTTAGTATTGAGGTCTCGTACACGTGAAAGGTTGTGGGTTCGATTCCCAGTCGAGGAAATTAAATATTGAATAATTTCATTTCTTCAGTCTCGTGTCGAGGCAAAGCGTGGCGTTGTCTTCCACCTCAACAAGCAATGTCTTTAGAATTTGACGGAATGTGGACAGCAGAATGTTTTAACACTATGCTACCTATCCTACTACATGCGGGATACAGCATGTAGTAGGCACTAAACATATTTAGATTTATAACATAAAATTTAAAAAATCATTGTTAAGTTCAAATTATATTATTTTATTTATATGCTATGCTTGTCTAAAATGCCCGACACGAATGCTCGTACACTGAATGCTCGCTGCCTACTAAATTTTCTCAAATGACTGACTTCAGATTTCATGCATGACGGGTACATAAATTTGTAAACGTTTTCATAATATAAAATGGAATTCATAATATGCCACGAGTATATTCATTTGAAATATATTATTTCAATAGATATTAATCTAAAATTTGTAATTATTGTGTGTATATTAAAGAGACCATAGCGACGCAATAGGACACAGTTTTGACGACTGTGGGATGGGTGTGGCTTTCCCCATCCCCATTGTCCCAGTGTCTACCACAAGTCGAGTGTTAAGTCAATCAACGTACAGAGTAGAGAGAGTTTCACTAGGTTATTTTTAATCAATATTAAATAAAGGTATCAATGCACAAACGAGTGGGTGTAAACGCAATGGTTGTGGGTTCGATTCTCTCTTGGGGGAATGAATTAATGATTATTAATATTTTCGCTCTTGCACCATAGAAGGGCGCGGTGTTGATTTCTGCCACTCAACACGAATTGCCTTAAAAATTTGACGGAAAATGATTAATATTCGGTTCCTCCTGCCTACCCTGTTATATATGGGATGCGACATGAAACTGAAAAAGTAAACATTACGATTATAAAATAAGCAGTTTTTCTATGTATGGAACATTCCATTTATTTAGGCTATCCCTTAAGTAAAGGACAAATTTAGAAATTAATTTTGTATTTTCTGTTCGATATTTATCTCGATTTTCTGTTCGAATTCTTAACGGAGCTCCTATTACAACACATTCCATAGCCTCCCATACTAACACAATTTACATGCATATTGGATGCTATTCCGCCGATGCCTTTATCCAGGGATGGAAATTAGAATTCATCCTCTACCATGAAAGCTTTGTCCGTGCCGTTCGTGAGAATCGGTAAATCGGCAACAAAAAGATGAACACGCCGACGGACAGAGCTGTTCGTGCCGTTTTAATGTAACTTTTATATAAGTTCTATTATGTACTCATTAAGTCTAACTTTCATAATTTAGAAGATTGCATCAATTTGTGCTATATAAGTATTTTAAAAGAAAAAAATATCAATGAACATATAAATAAAACAGGACACTATTCATAGAAAAAATCAAGCTTCTATAAATTAGCGCAATCAAAAGATACGAACATTTATTCATAATTTTTATTGCATTTTGTATGAAATGCCTCGCATCATCAAAAAAACTATGCGTGCCTTCTCGTGGACCCACAGTTACCACGGACAGTGGGCGAGATACAGTAAAAAAAAACCTACTACTAGCTAACCTACTTATTGATTATTGTATTTTGTCTCATCCTGTTTCAAACGATCGTCGCTAGAAGATGTTTCAGTATATATACATTTAAATTATATTATAACTAGCGGACGCGCGCAACTTCGCTTGCTTACTTAGGGGTGAATTCTAATAAACGATAAAACATGTGTTCAATAAAATATTTTTAAGATTTCAAATTTTATAAAAATTGGTGGCGATTTAAAAAAAATCTATACAAACTTTCAACCCCTTATTTGCACCCTTAGGGGGAGAATTCTAGAAAACGATGAAACACGTGTTCAATTAAATACTTTTAAAAATCTAAATTTCAAATTTTATAAATATCGGTGCTGATTTAATTTTTTTTCCATACAAACTTTCAACCCCCATTTCACCCCTTTAAGGTTTAAAGTTTTCAAAATCCCTTCTTAGTGGATGTCCAGATTACGAAAGTAAACATCTGTTCAAATTTCACGTTTCTCCCATCAGCGGTTATGGCTGTGCGTGCGTCAGTCCTCAGTCAGTGAGGACAAGTCCTTTTATATATATAGATTACTAGCGGCCCGCTCGCGGCTTCGCCTGCGTGAACTACGTTATTATTAATTTCTGCCTCCATGAGTACCTACGTCCTATAACTGACGTCCATGCAAAATTTGAGACTCCTAGCATTTGTAGTAACGAAGTTTCATATAAACTTTCAACCCCAAGAACAACCCCTTAGAAGTCGAATATTGCAAATTCCCGTCTTAGCGAGCACCTATGTCCTATAAATAACTCCTATGCAAAATTTCCGATTCCTAGCACATGTAGTTTCTGAGATTTCGTGATGAGTGAGTGACCTTTCGATTTTATATATATAGATTAATATATAAATTTCAGGGAAGATTTAGCTACGCCGTTAATCAATATATCTATAAAAAATGTTCAAAACGACAAATATATTTAAAATATTATTTGCTCATCTTAACGTTTTGTTTTTTCACGTTTTTTCCGTCGATTGTGAAATGTAATTTAGTTTTGAGTACTTCATTTCAGTAGTGTGGTTTTCAAATTAAATTAAACACTTGCTTTGTGCATATATTTGTGTTTTACTAAATTAACGTAATATTTACATTATTTTCGTGATATTCAATATTTTTCATGAAACGTAGTGTCAATACTAAACTTCTTCCGCTCGCGCTGTTTTTATTTATATTTGTTTCTTTAGAAACTAAAATGTACAAACTAAGAAAAAGCTATTTTTTAAATATGTAATAGCTTAAGTTAAAAAAAAAAAAATCCATGTGTTACTTGATTTTGTAACATATTGTTTTGAGTCTGTCGTGGCCCAGCGGCACTGTAACGCGATAATTGTGGGTTTAAACCCCACTCAAGGAAGTGAAATATTTATTTACGTTTACATTTCTTCGCTCTGGCGTCGAGGCAAAGCGCGGCGTTGAGTTCTGCCACTCAACACGCAATACCTCCAAAATTCGGCAGAAAGTGGGGAACAGAGTGTCTCAATACTAGGTTCCCTCTGCCTACCCTACTGTGTGAGGCATACAGCGTGAAGCTGATGTTATTTGAATGACCAGACCATCTTTTTACTGCATAGTAAATTTTCTTTTCCATTCTAAATAAATACTATTTATGAGATTGCTTTATTACGCTAACAACTTTCGACCATTCCAAGCACGACATTGCAACAATAATAAAAAATAACGCCCCACTCAAATTTTATTACTACAGTAGTCGACGTTTGCCAGCTATCAAAGTAGAATTCAAAAAGTAGAAAAACAAATCGGTGGTCGCCAGTATTATTGTATGTTTCGTATTACATGTATTTTTAGGTTAAAAAATGTATTTAAAATTAAAATAACGTACAGCTCTCAAGAAATATTAATCATCATCATCATCATCGACAGCCATCGATTGTCCACTGTTGGACCCTTTCCTAGTTCTCGCCACCATACTCGATCTTCAGCCCTTCGGACTCATCCACTTCCCGCCAACCTCTTCAGGTCGTGGTCCATCTAGTAGGAGGTCGTCCCACCGAACGTTTCGTACGAGGTCTCCACTCTAAAATACATCTGCCCCAGCGGCCGTCAGCTCTATGACAAATATGGTCCATTGCCACTTCAGCCTACCAATTCTTTGAGCTATTAATAATGATAATTACTAAAATAAATAACATTGATATGTTTAGTTAAAAATAAGGTGTATTCGCTACCAGAGCGAGGAAAACATTAAAATATTATATATTTCATTAAACTTATATAAAGCTGTATTTGGTTCTAAATTCATACGTTTAGTAACGTATAAGTTTGGATCCTTAAAGCATCAGATACAATTTCCTCCTTTATCTCGAGCTGAGCGTCTGTATACATCTATTTGGTCACTGCTGTTGCAATGGAATTGCTATGGAGTGATGCAATTTATATGTTAAATAGAAATTTATTCCAATTGTGGCGCAGGGGCCCAAACGTGCGGCTGTAAACGCGTCAGGTAGTGGGTTCAAATTCCACGAAATGAAATATTTAATAGTTTCATTTCGCTCACTCGTTCTGGTAACAAGGTAAAGCGCAGCGCGGTTGAGTTCTGCCAGTCAACAGGAAATTTTCCAGAATTCGGCGAAAAGTGGGGAATGGGTATTCTTAACTAGGTTATCTCTGCCTACCTTGCTATCTGCGGTATACAGCGTGAATAGGTGATCGTTTATACCATTTATAGAAATAAATATTTGTTTCCAAATCCTACCACTAAAGAATTATGTGTTATACGTACAATACATCTAGCAGTATATTTTTTTTTACAAAAGCATGAGGACTCCCGTACTGGACCTCTATGAAGAGGTTGAGGATAGTGGACGAGGCGAAAGTGGTATACAGAGATTGTGGCGTTTAGCGCTGCGTTCTCTCTGGATATCATGGTGGGGATGAAGAGTGAAGGTTAAAAAAATATTTTTATTTAGAAGTAAATCTTATCTTATTTCAATTAAATAATATACTAACGTAATAGATACTCGTTGAACATGTTCTATAATATAGTGCATAGCTAAACTAGTAGAAATTTGATCTTCCTACATACTCATAGTGTGCAATCCTATACAAGATATGAGATCTTGATGTAGAAATGCATATCACAATAAACTAGGCCACAAGCTTACTATGTCTACCTATATAACAATAACAGTATCTACAGCTACTTGGAAAAAAATAAGACAATTTTTCCTCAAAGGAAAATAAGTGTTAGTCGTGGAAGACATCAACGTTCATCAGCTAATGACATCTGACAAAGATGAGACTCGTTCATAATAACCGCATTTTACATTTTAAGTTTTCCAACAAAAACAATGTGCCGCTTAAATTCTTTTTCATAGTAGAGTTTTCTAAAAAAGAAATTGTAATGAATTCTGGAAACTGAGGTTTACTTTTGTTAGATTTGTTCGTTGCTTTGTAATATTTTATTTAGAAGTACAGGCGGAGACATTCTTTTGTTTTTATTTTTAATCTACTTTATAAAAGGAGGAGGTTATCAATTCGACGTTTTTTTTTACGTTTGTTACCTCGGAAATTTCGAGTGGGAGAACCGATTTAGAGATGATTCCCTTTTTATTTGGAAGCTGGTGCTTCCCATGAAGTGAAGTGTGCGAAGAAGCGTGAAGTCGATGTCAAGCTAATGCTCAACTGTAGAGATTAGAAGTTTATATACAAACATCGGTGGCGATTTATAAATTTTTTTCATACAAACTTTCAACCCCTTTTTTTGTTGTGTTTTGGAAATGCATTTACACAGACCGCTCATACGGAAGGCCAGTGCCTCACGGATGAGCGGTGCTGTGGGACTCACCGGTGAATCCGATCCTACCCACTAAAACCCAGCGGAAACCCTCTCCACCAAAATGAAACGCCGCAGGATCGCTCGCGCATACTACTGCAACGCCTTGGTGGAAGGCCCGCCTATTGCGCCCACCGTCACTTTCAGGGTGCCCTGGGGTTTCTACAGTAAGAAAAGTTAAGACAGTTCCTCATTGTCAGCAGACTTTAAAAAACTTCTATTTAGAAAACCAGAGTAAGAAAATGAAAATATTAAATAATGTATTCTCCTCAAGTGCGAATCAAACTCACTACGGTCACGTGTGCAGTCACGCTGCGTCACTACACCACGACTCGCGATCGTCTAGGATTTTAAGAGTACAATATATACAAAAAATGCGAGTTTGCATATAAAAAATGCAGAAATACGCGTCGAATTAGAACACCTTTAGATTTTTTATCGTTTAAAAAGTACCTTGATCAAATAAAAGTAACTAAATAAGACATAGTTAGGTAATTAGGTATGTATACTGGGTTATAAGTACATACGGAGAAGTCAGTTGTAAGTTAAGTTTATGTCAGCAAACTTATAAATTCCACTTACATCTGCTCCAAATTTTATAAAAATTGGTGGCCATTTAAAGATTTTTCCATACTAACTGTGAACCCCTTATTGGCACCCTTAGGGGGTAAATTTTAAAAACCGTGAAACACGTGTTCAATTAAATATTTTTAAGAGTCTGAATTTACAATATTATAAAAATCGGTGCCGATTTAACTTTTTTTCCATACAAACTTTCAACCCCTATTTCACCCCTTTAGGGTTAAAATTTTTCAAAATCCCTTCTTAGTGGATGTCCAGATT
>JAKRZM010000772.1:979991-1019115 GCA_036379175.1 Heliconius cydno galanthus | reverse complement strand
CCCCCTAAGGGTGCAAATAAGGGGTTGAAAGTTTGTATAGGTTTTTTTTTAAATCGTCACCAATTTTCATAAAATTTGAAATTCAGACTCTTAAATATATATAATTAAACACATGTTTCATGGTTTTCTAGAATTCACCCCCTAAGGGTGCAAATACCCCTTATTGAAAGTTTGTATGGAAAAATCTTTAAATCGCCACCGATTTTTATAAAATTTGAAATTTAGACTTAAAAATATTTCATTGAACACATGTTTCATGGGCTATTAGAATTCACCCTTAAATAGGCAAGCGAAGCTGCGCGCGTCCGCTAGTATCATATACTGGGTGTCTTGACAATAGATTCCCTGCCAATTTCAAATGTAGACACTAAGGCAGGCCCCACTAAATTAATAAACTTAAAACAACACTTAAAAAATTGTGTATGAAATTAAAATATAATATATATAAAAAAATATAATTAATAACACCAGTACTTTATAAATATACTCATTATGAATCAAAATGGAAATTGAAACTTAACAAGTTTAGAAGCTTTAGAAATTTTATAATGAATGTTTTTTGCCACAAATTAAGTATAACTAGAGAAGCAAGATGGAATTAATGAATGCTTGACACGTTATTCATACAAGCACTTTCTTCGTCCGTTCATAATATAATTTAATTTAAAACTAAAACAAATTAATTTGTTTTACTTAATATAAACTTTGGAACGATGTCAATCAAGAATATTTCATTTCATTCCAACATTTTCGTTTTAAAAACAGTAAGTAAAAAGTTTTTTCTTCATTGTGAAACGAGAGAGGCAGTGGGAGACAAAAGTCAGTCAGTCAGTCTCTTGTAAGCGTGACAGTCGTAGATTCATACCCGTTACAACCTTGTTGTAGGATAAAAAAGCTGTTCCTTAGAACCATTACTCAACACACAATGGCTCGAATTCGGATGGAGATTTTTTTCCACCTGTGCTGTATAAAGCGTTCCTCTACAGCCTATAGTAACGTAATTCGTTAGGTATCTTGTAATTCAGTGAAAATAGAATTATAAAGTTTCAATATGATGTCAGAATATAACCGAAACTTTAAACAAAATTCGATTTGGTAGGCGAATTCAACCGCAACCACAACCAAACCTCCGGTTAGTTGCTAATAATAATATTATGAAAACAGCATATTTGAAGATCATATACTTGTTGTACAGAGAAGCTCTGAAACAATTAGTTAATGTAAAGAAAAACTCTATAGCAAATATCCTGTTTAAAACTTATATTAAACGATAATAGTTTAAAGTTAAAGCCGACTTTCGGTAGCAAACAAAGAGGATTAAACTTGGAGGAGATAGATTGGCAGTGTAATAAATGCACGCTAAAGTGGATTTTTTATGATAAAATTGCAATTTACTAATCCTGGGAGCGGAACTTGTGGCTCTCTCGTAAAATGTTGTTTGCTCCAAGTGGACCCTTCTCGACTATAAAATTGTTTACTGCTAATAAAACTTGTCCTTTAGTGGATAAAATTCACTTTTTTATATGAACCAGTCGTATAAACGTAGCAGTGGTGACAATTATTACGTAGCCCACGGCGTTTTTGAGTTCTCGCATTTTAAATACTATGCATGACTGACGGTGTATTGGAAATATGACACAAAGCCTCGCTCACAGCCCACTCGTGACTGACACGGAATACATTTATGTGAAATCATTTTGTGATGTTCATTTTTTTTTTAATTTTGAATGTAAAATGACCAAGTTTATTCAGCTTTTTTAATAAATATAAAACAATTAAGTAAGTATGTTTTATAGATTTCAAAGTATATAAATTTTAAGTAAATTAGATAGATTTTAAATAAGTGTATAATAATATTTATCATGAAATTAAATTATTTATTCAGCTTCATTCTGTATATAGCAGTTAGCAGGATAGGCAGAGAGAACCTAATGTTGAGACACTTCTTTCCCACTTTTCCTTGAACTTCAAACCCAACCCCGCTTTTTATCCGGTTTTATGTTTTATCCGCGTTTTATGTTATCAGAGTGAAGAAATGAAAAATAAAATATTTTATTCGAATTTGGAATCGAACACACAAACGTCGCGTTTACAGACGGCCTCTAAAATGATCTAATTTCTATTAATAATATAAGAAAGAAAGAAGAAAAGAAATCGGCTGAATCATCTATCAATGTACAGTATAATCTAATTAATGGATCCAATTAAAAGCAATTTGAGGAGGAAAAAATATAGAGCGAAATACAAAATGATGAAGAATGAAAATTTACTAGACAAAATTTTATGATGTGCATGTTTTTTTGTAAATTTCTCTCTCAGAGCGAAGATATTGTAAAATATTAAATATTTCATTTTCTTGAGTGGGAATCGAATCTCCAACCTGCGGCGTTTATAGTCAAACTTTGTGCCCATGAGCCACAACTGACCTTTTTTCTGTAAATTTAATATGAATAATTATTTTTCAGTACACGAGTCAATATTTAGAATTCATTATATTCCTTGGAAACGAGGGTTTCTCCTGGGATGAGAGATGAAAGTTAGTATCGCAATTATCTTGGTTAATTAAATACACGCAGTCGCTACGAGCTACATGAGACAATTATAGTAAAAATAGTACGTAATAATAGTTATTTGACTTAAAATCAATTGTATTTTCTGAACGTTCAGGATAATATTTCTCTTATAATCTAAATTATGAATTATAATTAGTTATTAATTGGCTTTTATATCAATTACTTTAACATTTTTTTATAAGTACATAAAAAATTTTTAGCTATCCAAAGATCCGCTTCAGCTTCACGTCGTATTCCGCACACAGCAGGGTGAACAGAGGGAACCTAGTGTTAAATCACTCCGTTCTCCATTTTCTGCTGAATTACCACATACTCGACACCAGAGCGAAAAAATGGAAATAAAGGTCTTAAACTAGGTTCCTTTTGCCTAACCTGCTTTGTGTGAGTACATACGAATAATATTCATTTATTTTTAAATACATTTACTAGCACTAATAATAAGATAGAATTATCTAAGTAAATCTAAGTAAATATCAGAAGATTAAACAATTTCAATCGTTCTATAAAAAATCGATTTTAGCTCAAAGTTCACTAATCAGGAAAGTTCATTTGAATTTTAATCTTGAAAGTATAATTATTATCCAATAATTTCTGAGCGTTATAAGCTTTTAATGCGGTAGATATTTCATTTGGCTTTTTTTGTTATAATTTAAACATTAAAAGAGATAAAAACATAATTTACGAAGACTGGCTGTGGGTTCGATCCCCGCCATCGAGGAAGTGAAATATTTATTAACGTTTATATTTCCATTTCTCCACTCTGGTGTTGAGGCAAAGTGCGGCGTTGAGTTCTGCCACTAAACACGCAATGTCCCCAGAATTCTGCACAAAATAGGGACCGGAGTGTCTTAACACTAGGTTCCCTCTGCCTAACCTGCTGTGTGCGGGATACAGCGTGAAACTGATTTCATTTTAAAACGTATTTAATTTCAACTGAATTACTTAATTTCAACTCGCGGTCAACAGATGTTCGTGGTACAAACTCTAAACAGGGATAGGGCTTGGCATTTAACAATTTAAAAATAACAAAGTAATTTATATAAAGGAATAAATTAACAATAATTATATATAACTTATTATTTTAGGTTCGTAGTGTTATTGCGTAGGTAGAGGGTATCCTATTATAAACTCGTCGACTTACTGTGCGAATTCAAGATATTACGTTTTAAATGGGAAAAAGCCTATTGATATTTGGATATTTGAATTTATTAATTAATAGTTTGAATTTAAATTGTATGTTTATTTCATTTCGAGACACTGATTGCTTACATTAAATCGTGTAAATAGATAATGTTAACCTCTAGTCCAATCTTAACTGACCTAATTAATAGCTCGATCCATAACATTCAAAAGTATCGATTTTGAACCCCCACATTTAATATTAAATAGGGCATGGGACCCCAAACGTGGCGGGTTCCATTTCAATATTTAATACGGATTAGGTACAAAAGGGAACCCAAGTAGGTAACTATTAGGTGTAAATCAGTACGAATGCGACGATCGCTTGTTAATGTGGATTTAGAAACTCTATTTGTTTACCCCGAGAGCAGTTACCAGTATCTATTTCTGGAAATTGGCTATTACTGCCGTCTCTGAGGTGTAATACTCTGTTAATATCTTTGCTCTGCTACTATAGATTCCAATCACTATAATATACACTCTTTTTTTATTGTATATATATTCGTATAAGACAGACAATTAATACAAGTGTTTATTGATATTAAAACTTCACTCTGTATTATTAATATAACAAGGAAGACAGAGAGAACCATAGTGTTAAGACACTACCTACCTGATAACCGTTCCGATATTTAAGCATTTAGTGAGAATCAAGTTAAATAGTTTTCACTTCACGCTGGGTATTTACCTTGTTACCAGAGTGAGGAAATAAAAATAATAATAAATTATAATTCATTCTTATGAATGGGAATCGAACCCGCAACGTCCCGTTTACAGTAAACTGTCACTCATGCCTAAATATTATTCAGTTCTTCATTTTATCATATTTAGGAGACATCACATATTATAGATATAGCAAAAAGCAACAATAAACAATTGTCTCTATACAATTAAACATATTTTTTTATCCCGCACACAACAGGGTAGCGAGAGGAATCATAGTGTTAAAACACTTCGTTTCCCATTTTCCGCCGAATTCTGGAGGCGTGGATCTTATATAATTTAATTTGTTAGGCCTTATCAGAAATAAAGTAAAATAAAAGTTCGTAATATTTCTATACAAGTTCGGTAAGAGCAATTCAACTGCACAACTTCTAATTAACTTCAATATACGTTAGCAATTAGTTGTAAGTACTTTCACTATGATACACGCAAATGTACGTCATTAAGAGTAATTTATGAACTTTTCAGCAAACAAACTTTATAAGTTCAACGTATTTTGAACTCGAAATAACTTGAAAACATAAATAATAACAAAGTTATCTAAACTAAGAACATAAAGTTTGAGATTGTGTGGCTCTGAGCCAAAATGAGGCTACATATTCCCAACGAAAATAAATTCAATTTCTTATGCTAAAAGAAATTTAATCTTAAGCTTTACCGCTGTTACAGAAATAACTGTCTTTTTTGTTTGTTTTCTTGAATTAATAAACCTAATATATTAATTTTATACATTTTTAATTTAAAATAACATAATATTTTTTAAGCTTTTCAAGTGTATATAGTTATTTGCATTATATTAAAACGTAAGCTAACTTTTAAAACTTTTTCGTCTTTATGTCTTTTCTGCTTGTTCGGACTAATCTCCGTACCTACCGCTTTGGCAGATATGAATGATTAAATGTAAAAAAATTACATTTAATGTACTGCTATTTTTGCGAACAATATACCACATTTAAATAATATAAAGTAAATAATCGCATAGTTCAAGCGGGCGAAGCCGCACGGGGGCCCATAGTTATCATATAAAAGTACCTGATACGTACTCGTATACAGCATAATAAATAATAATGCTTCCTTGTTTTACGATATTAGTTGATTCAAATTTTAAACTGGAAGTATAAATGCTATAAAAAAAGTATTACGACCATACTATTTTTTGGTTCTGGTTTTTTTATTAAAATTAACTGATTTAACCAACATTTTATTTAATAAGGAAAAGTAAATAAATATCAAAGAATAATTGAAAATAATAGTTAAGAATCACCAGTAGGTATATACCTAAGTACTATATAGATATATTAGGCGTAGACGCGACTATGAAGGTACACCTCAGGGTCCGCGCTGTAATAATGTAATAAATCAGACACGCTCGCCTCATTTACTAAGGAGCCGCGCGCAGACCTTCCATTTGTCTTTGTTCTGGAGATGTAGAAAAACATCTCGGACTGGTTAAAGAGACACTTCGCCTGGGAATCCTCCCCTTTCTAAAATGTAGGGAATTTCACACACATTTTTATTAAAAGGTGTAATAAAGTGGTGGTGGTTTAGTTTTATTTTCTAAGTTGCTCGCTTTGAGATTTGTGAATTGTTTTTTTAAATAGTGCTTAGGTTTTATTTTATTAGTTTGTTCTTTTTCTTATAAATTTATTCAAAAGATCGTTTTCATTCAAATTCTGTGGAGCGTAAGTATCTCATCTTATGGGAACGAATGATAGGTTTGTACAACTCCATTTGTGTTATGATATCACACTTTTTGGTCTTCATATATGCTTCAAGGCTTGTTGAGGTTGATAAGTTATTTGAGTTTAGTGGTAAATTACTGTAGATGCTAGCTGCCAAATTTTATAATTCTAGGTCAACGGGAAGTACCCTAATAATTTTGATTTCCCTTATAGTGTCGAAATATGCGTTTTGTGCTTTCAAAAAAATATCATTTTTTAAAGTAAATGTAGAAATACGATTTTATCAGGAATTATTATCAGGAAATCAAGGGACCGCAGATCTCTGATATATCTATCTTAGATCTCTGGTCTATGGTTTGGTTATGTCTCCAAGCGTTCTGGAGATAAAGACTCTTGACTGACAGACAGGGAGCAAAATGATCCTATAAGGGTTCCTTTTTTCCTTAAACGGTACGGAAACCTAAAAATTAGCAACAAAAGATATTTAATATTTAATATTTATAATAATACAACACGCAATGCCTTCGGAATTCGGCAGAAAGAGGGGAATGCAGTGTCTTAAAAGGTTCCCTCTGGTTCCCTCTGTCTACCCTGTTGTGTGCGGGACACAGCGTGAAGCTGAGTTTTATAATAAATTTATTTACGTAAACAGTACAATCGTGCCTCAAAAATCTCAAGAGCTTCAACAGCGAATCTCAGTGGGTCGTTCTTTTATACGAAATGTACGGGCGAGTGTAGCCAGTGGCGGACCTTTTCCTACTATCTTTTTTTGTATATTAGGACATCCTGGTCACGCGTTAAAGTTGTTTGTCCTTCGGAACTTTCTATATTAATAAATCATATGGATATTAAGGTTATTTTATATAAGTCTTTTTTTTCTTATCTGTACGCAATTTCTATTGTTAGCGGAGCAGATCCCATCATAAAAATCCAGTGGTTCAAGACATGAATGGAAATTATTATGATAACTACAATTTTTAATTTTGTAAAACAGGGTTTTTGGAAAGTGGGACCTATCCCACTGTGGCTATCCTGATTTTTGTCCTAATTATGTTATAAAAAGTCAAACCACCTTTCTCTCAGTTCTCCAAAGATCTATCGATGATAAGATAGTTTGGATTTGGAAAATTAAGTCTGAGAATAAATTATCAATTTTATCGTATAATACTTGCTTTTACTAATAGTTTCTCTCCGTGCTCTGATGGAGAAACTAGGAGTAATGTATGACACACATTTGACATATTCTGTAGTAGTAAGTGCCCGAGGTAATTCTGGTAAGTTTAGTGAGTTACATCGAAATGATTAAACTGATCTATCTATAGCCTATGTAATATAACCTTCCTAATGAAAGAACTATTAAACAAAAATATTTTTTCGATTTGAAGCCGTTGTTCCTAAGATTAGTGCGTCCAACCAAGTAAACTCTTTCAGTTTTATAATATTAGTATAGGATATAACCTAGGAAAAAATCTATTATCTATGACATGTTAATTAAAATAACGAACATAAATATATTATTAGACCAAATACTGCATACAAAATACAATTAATAATACTTCAAAGTTTAAGGCATACTGTTCCACTTAATTCTTCAAAATACACACAATCACAAGCTACAACTATTATTTATATATCTATTCACAACTATTATATATATCTTTCCATAGGTACTTCTTGTTCGTAGTTGGAAAGTATTCAATATTAATTAGAGCGGAGGCAGGCTCACGGACGCGGCTCATTTATATATTGCCAAGTTAGATAATTAATCTTCCCCTGTCTATCAGTTTCCTGTGCCACAACTGAGTGGCTCTACTATATCAAAACGTACGTTGATGTATTGGTTAGTCACCTAACGCGTCGTGTTCCTTCATAGATTGTGAAATGCTGAATGTGATTTAAGATTCATTTGAAAGAGATTTTTAGAGTATGATTTGAATATTATAATTTAAAAAAATGAAATCACCTTCAGCTGTATTCCGCATACAGCAGGATAGGCAGAGAGAACCTAGTGTTAAGACATTCCGTTGTCCCCGCCGAATTTTTCAAGGTATTGGGTGTTGAGTGGGCGAACTCAATGGGTACTTGCCTTAGTGCCAGAGTGAGGAAATTAAAATATTAAGAAATAATAATTTATTCCCTCGAATGGGGATCGAATTCATAACCGTCGCATTACAGTCACACCCTTGTGCCCCTACGCCACTACGGCTTCACTATATATATATTTTTAAATATAATTTAAGCTTCACGTTTCTTCACGTTTTAGCAAAGTAGGCAGAGGGAATATAGTAGACTTTCCGCCCAATTTTAGAGGTATTGCGTGTTGAGTGTCTACGGAACTTAACGCCGCGTTTTGTTTTGTTAACAGAACGAGGAATGTAGATTAATTCATCGATAGTCCAATTTCATTATTCAAATTTAATATTGACTTCTTTGACGACGCCGGGACGAGTCCTAAAACACTAAATTAAAAGTTATTCACGAAGAGCTTTAGCAGAACGGACCATTTCTTACGCGAGTCAATCAATATGAGATTGACTCACTTGCCAAGTATTGGATGTAAAAAGCTTATTCCAACTGAACGGCCTGTAAATTAAATGGACAGTAGATTTTTCATAGTGGATAGAATTTTCATAAACTTTATAAATTTAAAATGTAATTTTAATATTTTATTGAATTACTCAAAGTTTAGAGATTTTTTTTTTTGTAAAGGTGGGTATTATTTATTTAATAGTAGCCCGTATTTTCGTTTTCGTGGACTAAAAAAGGAAAATCGGAGGGGCCAGTCGTGGCGCATGTGACTGTAATCCTGACTAGTTTTGGGTTCTATTCTCATTGGAGGAAATGAAATATTTAGTATTTTCTTCGCTTTTTTTGAGGTAAAGCGTGTAGTGGTAAAGCGCGGCGTTGAGTACCGTCACTCAACACGCAATGCCTCCAGAGTACGGCGGGAAGTGTGGAGCGTCTTAACACTACTTTCAAAGCACCACAAGACATAGTTAAATAAAATATATATTAAATTGAGCTTAATAACGTAACTCTATGGAAAATCTTTAATGAAATTATTATAATTATAATAAAAGTGAAAGAATGGATTTTTTTAATGAATTTATAGTAATCATAATAACTATTAGCAACTAAACAGCAATTACTGACAAAGCCCGTTGTAAAAGCTCGTACAAAAACAGCAGGAACACGTTGGCACAAATTGCATGTATAATTAAAGTTGAACTTAAATTTTTAAGTGAAGTGACTTTTGGTTTTATGCACTTACCCTAGATTAGGTATTTTTCCGCAAATATCTTTGTTATAGTAACCCTTTTTTTAAATTTCACGTTGTACGCAGCAGGGGGAATCTGGAAGGCTGGTGCCAATACATTCCGTTCTCCATTAAGCCATTTCTGTTTCTCACAATTTCCGTTTTGGTCTGGCAGTTCTCCAGTTTTTTCTTTTTTTTTAGTAAATTAATAAAGAAAAAATATTTCCGTTCTAAACGTGGCGTTGAGTTCAAAAATATAACACAAAAATAAATTAAATATGATAGCAAGTATATGAAGCAAGGGTGAGAGTGAGATTGGGTTGAGTACACGCAAACAGTGGAGTTACGTGAGCAGCATGGAGAGGCCGTAACCTTCGTCACTCCCGGGAAAGGGTCGGGCTGGAACTGATTTTAACTAATATTTAGTATTTCTTATCTTATTTGTGAAATTCTGAATTATTCAAAATAAAACAATATACATTGTTTTATTTTGTACGGAGCAATTCTTGAGCCGGGAAGATTCGAGTTGGATGGAACAAAGCAATTTAGTGATACAGTTCTTGAGCTATATATAGTAAATAATTTTTAGACTTAATTAGAGTCGTAGGTTCAATTCTCACTCCGGGAGGAAGAGAAATGAGGAGAGAGAGAAAGAGAGGAGAAATATTTAGGCAAACGCAAAGCGCGACGTTAAGTTCCGACACGCAATGCCTCGAGAGTTCAGCGGAAAGTGGGGGACGGAAATGTCATAACACCAACGAAGGTTTTTAAACGAAGGTTGCCAAGTTACCACAGTGAGCAATAATATTAAATATTTCATTCTGCCAGTGGGAATCGAAGGGTAACGGGGGGAGGGGAGTCTCAGGGGAACAAGCGTGGCCTCCTCTTTTTAATATTCTATGAATAAAACCATATCGTTACCAGCAATACACCAGTAGAATAGTAGTAAAACCAGTAGAATAAACAGTGCTTATATAAGCACTGTTTATTCTTCTCTTTCCGTATATCGTAATTTAGCAGAGTAGGCAAGGAAGATGTGGCGATAACTTACTTCGCCCTCAACTCGTTGAGAAATTGGGGGATAGTAGCAAAACGCAAAGCCAAACTTTGCCTATTTAGATTTAGAAAGCTATGAAAAACATTATAAAATGAATAAATATTGTTATATTAACATTAATTTTTTTTAGACATGTACACCCGTGTTAGTACTAACATCACGAAGATATTCCTCATATATATTTTTACCTTCACTAAAGCAGGGTTGAGGGAACCTTTTGTTAAGGCGGATCCCAACGCAGTGCTTCGTCTTGTTCAGAGCGGGTAAATGGAAATAATCATTTTACGAGTGGAAATCAGATTCAAAATCGTCGCTTTTACAGTGAGATGTACCACGACGAGGTCTTTCTTCACACACGACATTCTATACTTCACATTTCTATTTAAACTATATAAATAACAGACTAGGCTCTTTTATAGATAATATCTAAGATAGATAACTAATATATTTATAATTTAATGAATGGATAAGATATAAATTAATTTATATAACTAATAATTATTATTAGGTACTATAATTATTATAACTTATTATTGAAAAATATCAACTTTTGGCGAGAATCAAATTGACGACCACTGTACTGTAGCAACAGTCTCAATGGTATTAAACAGATATTTTTTTCAATAAATTTTAATACAATCCATTGCTTAAAGCAATGGAAAAGGGGTTAATAAATTTCCACCGACATTCGTTTGCCTTAGTTCTAGCATTTTACTGTTTGTAAAAGAAATACGGCATACCTTTCGTTTCTTTTCACGTCCCTGAGCGTCTTGAAGAAAATTGAGATATGCAAAGTATCAATAAGATGTTTGAGATATAAAATTTTAATACTTAAAAGAAAATGGTTTTTAAGTTACATTTTACTGGATTGAATTGTAAATTCCAAGTTACTATTAAAAATATCTAGGATAATGCCACCAGTAGTCGATATTTTAAGAAAGCTGCATATTTTTTATTATACATATAAAATATTTAAGAATGTATAAAGTTTAAAACAATAATTAGGAATAATTGTAATTTAATAAAATTTAAGTGTAATTTAATAATACAAAATGCATACTTTTGATATGTTCAATTTGTCGATAACTGGAGTTTTTCTCTTACTAACTTCTTTCTATTTGTATTATCCTGAGCTTTTCTTTGTTAGCATTTTTGATATTTTTAACGATTTTCTTATCATAGTAGTAATGATGTACACATGACAAAATTTCTACACAGTTAACACTATAAAATATTTCTGCAAAGTCTTAGAATTGAAATTTCATGCAGTGTCTCTGTGAAACTTTTCAATTACGTTTCAGAACTTCTATTCAGGTTAGGTCATATGTTCAAAACTTGTTCTATGTTATGGTAGCTTATGCTTCGTCTATGTCGAATACAAAACGGAGTTTACATTTCCATATATAATAACTGTAACATTTATTCAGGAATAAAATTAAAAAATCATAATAGTGTCACATCACTAAGCATTCATCAGTTAGTGAGTTTTTTTATCTAATAAGCAATGTATGACAACTTGATACACAAGGTAGATACAAGGTAGATCCATCTTCCGCTTTCCGCCCGAACTTAAGATATCGTTTGTTGAATGGTGCAACTTAGCGCCGTCTTTTCTGTGGCCACAATAGAGAAATAAAAATGATTCATTCCGCCAATCTTATCTAAAACCTTACTACATTTAGAAATTATCAAAAATATTTCATGCTCAAAACGTCGTTTGACTTAATGCTTCCTTTGTAGGAACGTGCCAGAGAAAATTCAAAACAAATTACACTAGTCTAGTGCAAACTTTAATAAACCCAGTAGAGAAGTCTACACCTTAAGTTTTAACCTAGTTATGAAGCTAAGTGTTCATGAAATGTTTAAATTTGTTAAGGACTAGTGACTCGCTCGCGGCTTCGCCCGCGTAACAATACACAATTTTGTATTCTCTTATCTGAATTACGAAATCATATTATTCTTATATTTATAAAACGGACCTTCGCGCTATGCTTGCTTAGCTTTTCTTTATAGTGATAACTAAACTGTTTGAAAGACTTTCATTACTAATAAGCTCATATATAACAATTTTAATTTTACATTACCACAATATTTTAAAGTAAAATATGACTTACACAAAGCATTTAGAAGAATAGAAAGAAATATTAATAATACATACGATCTAAAAAACAATCCTCAAAAATATTCCATTGAGAAATTATATAACAAGAACAAAATTTATTTGAAGGTTCAATGCGACAAATACTTTATTTTGAAGTGGTAGGCTGCACGAGTCAACAAGAAGTTACATATGGATGAAGTTAAAAGGCCTCGGCGTTTGCCATTATTTTTAGGGGGGCATATTACTCCAAAGCAATAATAAACATCCTCGAGGTATAGCTGCGATAAATATGAATACGTGTAACGTAAACGCGATCGTTGTAGGTTCGATTTTAAAAATATAATTGACCCTTGTAATAAAGGCGGCGTAGAGTTTTGCTACACAATGCACAATATCTTAAAAAAGAAGAAAACCAAGTATAGATAACCTGATGTATGCGGGAGAGTGTGATAATTGAGCTTTGAATAGAATTATTACTTTTTGCTAAACCCTATCTTTTTTAGATTCATTTCATTAGGGAGAAAAGCAACGTCCCTTTTGTGTAACCAGATCATCTAAACGAGAATCACTAGAATATATATATGCCGAGTATAGCCGGGGAGCAAATAATATTATAATCTCAATAATTATTTTTCTGTGTCATCTTTTAGCAGCCCTTATTATAATAGAAAACATAAAAAAATCGATCACGATTAATAAAAAATGAGCGCGAAGTAACGAGGGTAGCGCGACCCAATTTCCAGCTTTATAATGTTTGGACTAATTACCCCTTGATGATAACGGCGTTATATGAAAAAACTGGTCAAGTGCGAATAGAGCTCGCACATCGAGGGTTCTTTACGAATGTCAATTTTTATAGAAAAAAATATAAAAATTGGTAAACTCAATTTTTTCGAGCCATAAGCACCTATTTCTATAAAATTAGCTACTAATATAATTTTGTAATATTTTATTCTGATATACCCATAAATTATCAATTTTCGTTTTTATTTTCTTTATACAGTAAGTGTGCCAATTTACAGTACATATATATTGTGAGATTATTGGCAAAAAAAATAATCAAAACATAAAACTCATAGTACCTAAGCCGCGGGCACGTCGCTAGTTTATTATAAAATAAACACTTTGAATTTTATGAAGCTTCTCGTCTAACTCTTGCCATCTTCACAAACCTGATTGACGGCGGTGAAGCAAGAACTTAATTTCAACTTTGGCTTTTATATTAGATATAATATTTATATTACGAATATTATTTCTTAGAGGAACATTTCTATTTAAGAGTATTTAAAAAATATATATTAACTATTTTAGTATAATTCGGTGGAATTTTTTTCGCTTAGTTAAAATGTGTTGATACAGCCATACATATAATTTATCCACAAAGAAATACGCGCGTTGCAACTTGTATGTCACTTTATACAATATAAATATAATTATTATATTCACCAAAAATGCTCCTACACCATTAGAGGTACCAACTACAATATTTTCTGGGTAAAAGAATATTGCATTTTCATATAAGCAGTCGTCCGGTCGTTTGAAGTTCGATATTGTATTTGAAGGGTGGACCGAATTTATATGAAGAAAATATAAGGAGCTACGAGAAACTTAAAACCTTGCAGATCCGCCAGATTTGATTAATTAATATCTGTTCGATGAAAAACTAATCGATTTTTTTAAATTCACAGCAAAGTATCATCAATTACCTTTTACAAAAGGGAAGCAGACAGGAAATTAGGTACACACAATGTTGGGAGTAACGGAAAATACCACGTCATTCTATGTAGTTATCCAGGAGGATTGTTTCGGATAATTAAGGTTAATATTGACGATCTCAAGAAGACAGCGGGAACCCGTTGGATTCAAAGGGCGCAGGACCGGAAGGAGTGGCGAGCATTGGGGGAGGCGTATGTCCAGCAGTGGACTTTAAAAGGCTGATGGATGGATGGATGGAAGGTTAATACCGGCAACGCACCTGTAGCTCCTCTGGTGCTGCACGGGGTCGTGGGCGGCGGTGATCATCATCAGGTGACCCGAACGCTCGTTTGCCTTGTCCTTTTTCCATAATACATTATAATGAGAATCGATCCTATTATTATTATAGTAAGCTGATGAAAGATCAATATAAATGTGGATAGCTAGAACTATTCGTTGTATTTAAGACCGACTGTTAAATTTAGAGTTATACGTGCATTCACTCAATGGTAAGTATTTCCAAGTGCACCACCTGCTACGACATTTATCGGTCTTCAAGGCACTATTATACAGTATGAATCACAGTAGATTGCTTTCTTCATTTTGTGTTATAAAGTAGTTAAAATAGGGTTATTTAATAATATTATCTTGTTCTTTAAATGTGAGTTATTATTAGCCATTAATCGCGGTTAATCTTTTTTAGGGTTCCGTACCTCGAAAAGTTAAAACAGAACCCTTATAAGATCACCTTGTTGTCCGTCTGTCATTTTCTCAAGATGGATGTCAAAACAAACAATACATTCCCACGACTAGGAATCGAACCCGCAACCGTCGGGTTGACAGTAACAAACAACTTAATTATCAGAATACAAAATACTTTTGTTCATCACATTTTACGTTAAACGTTTAAAGTTTGCCTGTCCGTTAAACTAGCAGGAAGTGACATAGATAGTTGAGGATATTGCTTAAAAGCGCATGATATGTTTCACGCGTCGCTGCCCGCCCCTTTTGATACCTGAGGCGTGCGCAAATCCTTCATACTACAAATAAAATAAAAATAAAACAACATTATTATTTAAGTGGTAGACGTAGATTTTTTTTTAATATTTACTACATAGATCTCTATTTTCCATAGGATTCCTTCTTTAAATCCTGATTTGGTGGTAATGGGACTAAAGGAGAAGTTCGCTCTTTCAAACTATTTTTTTAATCGGTCTACAAATGACGAAGACTGTATACGCAACGCTTATAAGTACAATTATCACGGGGGAATGAATTATTATTTATTAATATTTTCATTTTTTCTTTCTGGTACAAAAGTAAATCGCGGCGATGAGTTCCACCTCTCAACATTCAATAAAAAATATTGGAAATAAAAGAGGGAACGAGTGTCTTACCACTAAGTTCCCTCTGCTTACACTGCTATATGCGTGAAGCTGAAAAATTATAAAAGATAAACCATTAGCGACGAAGTAAATTTCTATAGAGCTTGATATATAAAGAATAAGCGGAAATGAAGGTTCCGATATCCTGAATATAAGCGTGGTTCCTGTTAGATAATTACGTTGTGTTTTCTTCACAAAAATAAAATATTTTCGTGAAAGATTATTGATATAATTCTTCTTTATACAATATTTGACAATTTATGTGATACATATGTATTTATCTCGAAAACATCGTTTATATAGATTTTATTTAATTCATTAAAATATGTAGAAGTGTATACGTTTTTTTTTGTTTCTCAATAAAAAGAGCAGCTCAAGCAAGCTCTTTCCGCAAAGCAGGGAAAATGTATGAAACTCTAGTTTATGTATTTTAGTTCAGATACATATATATTTACAATTTAAATATACATAAGTTGTTTGTAAAGATTATTTCCATACTTACTGGTAAATACAAATTGTAACACAAAACGCCTTTGAGTTTTACTTCAAAACAATCTATATATAAGCAACAAAAGCTGAATGAAATAGAATTTATATGAAGGTCAATCCGAATACAATGGACATAAGCTTAAGCTCCTAAAACCGTAAAACGACGATCTCTCCAGAGCCCACTCATTCAATTTATTTCTTAAATAAGAAAAAAAAGAGAAGAAGAAATCTCTTATATTAAAGAAATCTCTCAAATTTATTAATAAATTCTCTTAGTTGGTTAACATTTTAAATAATAATAGGTAAATGACTTCTCATTGTGTGTGACTGTAAACGTGACAGGTTGTGGGTTCAATTCCCATCCGAGGAAATAAAATATTTAATATTTTCATTTCCTCGCTGTGGTGTAGGGGCAAAGTGCGACGATGAGTTTTGCCACTCAACACGCATTGAAGCTCCAGAATTCAGTGGAATGTGGGGGGTGAGTGTCTAAACACCTAGCTCACTCTGCTTACCCTGATTCATAAGAAACGAAAGTTTACTGATGCTGAAGTTTTCCGTTTTGATTGAAATTCTTATTTTGATTGGCAGGCTTGTTGTTGAATGAAAGACAGGAAAAACTTATAATTGTAAAGTTATTGTGTTGACTGTTTCTAAAGTTTTCCCTTTTGATTGAAATAGTGACTCACGGCAACCATATTTTGTATAAGTTATTTCAGGCTATGATTGGCAGGCTTGTTTTTTTGAATGAAAGACAGACATACGATCCACTAGCTTTATCAATTTTAGGTAATGGAATACTTTAAAACTTTTTCTATTTACAGGTTATTAATCTACAACATAGATGCACACGTCATTGATCTTCTACATCAAGAATAGAAGAAGGCACTGCTCTGTAACCACAAAAGATAAAAATGAAACCTTTAAAGAAGAATCACTTTGTAATATGTCAGTTTCAAATTTTAACCGATTTCAATTATCTAATCGTAATATTAATAGTGTATATGCCTAGCAGGTACGTATTACCTCAAGAAATGAGCAGATATCTCAGAAACTCTAATTTGTGAACCATCAGACATACATAAGGATACGATACTTAGCACTTGCACAAATTAACGCAAAAACTGAATTAAAATTTTGTATTTAATTGAAATGAATTTAATTGAATTGAATTTCGTTGAAATTACAAAATAAATAATCGCAATGTCGAAATAGTTTAAAAGCTTTACACATTTGGAACATTTTGGAGAGACAATTAATATTTTGGAATAAATTAATACTATGTGTGGTTGTCATATCACTTGAAATTAACATGTGAAAATGGTTTATAAGGTTTAACTTTTATGCAATTTGCCCATTACTTTTATTTTAAATTTGTCTGCCTAATGCGTTATTTGTAGATGAATGAGTTATTATTTAGGAAAGTATACGTTGTTGTTTTTTAAATATATCTAATCCACGCAAAGAGTTGTGAATGATGACACGTTTCGCTCGTAACCAACTGTTCCAGGTAAAATATTTTTATTTATACAATTTGTATGTATTCCCCGGTAAGAGAGAACAACGTGTCTGGGGATTCCCCAAGTTAAAATACGATTTTTTTTTTCTTTCATAGTTTACTTTAGAATCTTATTCTGTTCTACCAGATATTGTACGACAAATCTATTTAAAAAAAATGTTCCGGATGACACTGTTACGTAACGTTCTCGGTTCGATCTCATATTCATATATAACAATATTTTTAACAGACTAAAATCGGACCGAGAACGAACTGTGCCTGGCTATTTAGTGTGAATTCTTTCTTATAACAACGATTTAAAAGTAAGCTTGCTGTATTCGTTTCTCACTACTTTTATTATTTTTACCTTATAATCCTTGTTTTTTACATATATCATATCTTAAGTATAATATTTTCATATATATAAGAACTGAAGACGTTTAGTTCCTCACCTCTTCCCTATAGCCAAGTAAATTTAAAGCAACATTCACAGGTCCCTCTAAGAGACCTATTTATCAAGGCTCGTAGCGCAAGCGTCGTCACTTATCATCATATGAACACACCTAAGTCTTGAGCCTCAAATATCCCGTTTTTAATAGACGTCCCGTTTTTAGCTTATGTGTCTCGGTCAACCGAATGGGACCGGGATATCGATATCTATTCTAATTTTGTAAATATTAGGAGTTTGTTTGGTTAAACACGCTAATATCGGAAACTAGTGGTTCAAATGAAATAATCTTTTTGTTTGGATAGTTCAGATTATACATTATAAATAGATACCATTTCGATATCCCTAGCCTAGTGGCCAACTGTTAATAAAAAGAAATTGGCCATCAGTATAAAATTCTTTTTCCGAAAAAATATAATGTGGAAATAATGTATTCTTCTTATCTGTGGTATAAAAAACAGAAAAATCCACTAATTATAGGAAAAATATTATATATTATATGATTTTTGATATCAAATTCTTTTTTTGCTAATCTATTTTAGGCGTCCAATTATTGGATTCCAATAAGTCTGATATAAGATATATCTGGGTTATTCATTAATTACGGGACACTCTATTGGCATATTAGTTTAAATAAGCAACAATGAAAATAGAGGCCAGTGGCGCAGGGGTACAAGAGTGCGACTGTAAACGCGAAAGGTTAGATTCATGTTCGAGGTTTTAATATATTTAATATATTTATTTCCTCGCTCTGGTGACGAGGCAAAGCGCAGGGTTGAGTTCCGCCATTCAACACGCAATTGTTCCAGAATTCGGCGGAAAGTGGGGAACGGAGAGTCTTAGCACTAGGTTCCTTTTGCCTTCCCAGCTTACAGCGAGGATACAGCGCGAAGCTAAAAAATAATAAAATTACATAAAACAAACCGTTTCGTCTAAATAAATGATTTGTCTTTAGCCATTCCACAGTTATAATTACTTCGCCGCATTAGCTTACATTATGTTTTCAGAGGAGCTCGCTGGTAACCTTGCCGCGAGGTAAGTGACAATGTATGTATGCTTCTAACTTGTTCTAACAAGTTTATTTGACGTATAGCCCCGTCTCAACTTTACCAACCCCCGGGCCGTTTCTTGAAACGGATTAAAATAATATTTAGAATTGATCAAAGCTATGTAAGAATTTTCCATATCTACATTAATATTATACAAGAGAAGGATTTATCTGCATCTACTGAAAAAGAAATTGTATTGTATATTGTATAAGTCGTCTATCTGAGAACGTCGTGCCGCAAGGGACAAGGGTTCGATCTTCATTCGACGGAATGAATTATTATTTAATTAGCTCTTGAGCTCTGCCACTCAACACACAATGCCTCGAAAAATTCGATTTAAAATGGTGAACAGAGTGTCTTAACACCAGGTTCCCTCTGCCTATCCTGCTGTGTGCGGGATACAGCGAAGTGAAGATGGTTTAGATTTTTTTAATTAACTATATGATGCCAACAGCTTATATGTTAACCTCACCTATATGTATTAAAAATTAGTTGCAAAATGTATGTAGGTCGCTGCGCGATGATATCGTCTGCGCTGTGGTTAATGGTTCGATTCCATGGCAAGACAAAGCACGCGTTTACCTAAGCACTGCCAATTAATACGCATTCCGTGAAGAATGGTGTATTTTAATCAAAAAGGATTGTTTAATATTAAAATATGTATTTTCAATTTGAATTACTTCTTAATTCAATATTTTTGGAAGCAAGGCTACCTAACTTTTAGCCATTTGAAAATATATAGGATCATGCCGTTACATTGTCCCTGTGTTATTCCTTTTAATCTTGATAATGGAGTACGTTTTTGTGCACTCATATCCCACTTGAGAGAGTATTTAAGTACATTTAAATAAATAATTAAGAATGAAGCCTTTCTAGCACAGTGGAGCAATATATGTATTGACAATGGTTGTCAGTTCATTCCTTACTCCGGCTTTAGAGGACTGTATGAACCTCAAATATACAAAAAAAGACAATCTTATATTAAAGTCAAGAAATATCTATATTACAATCACTAAAAGTTCTCCTTGTTATTTCAACTGTGAAGATGATCTATAACAACTCTACCTAAAGTAAATTACGTAACGTTCTCGAAGTTATTATTGGTCCTCCCACGTACTTCACATACGTATTTGTTCGACTTTATCCTTTCTTAATTGCTTACCGAGTGTTCGAATAGATATAACATTTGTCATTAAAAGAAATATAAAAGGAAAAAAAGTACATTAATATTAAAAAATGTGATTATGTGTAAAGTCAAGAAGAAGAAGAAGATAAGATAATGTTATGACGTTTTTTATGAGAAACTAGAACTTAGAAGAAGAAATCCTTCTTACAGCTTAATATAAAAAATCGAGTCATATAATTTCAATTCTATAATTAATTATGAAATAACGGAATTTGCACTATATTAATTGGATGACTGTAAATTAATCTATATACACATAATATCTTTAAGTGGTGTAGTATTGTTGAACATACAAACGTACGTAGTATTAGTTTCTATCGGCATTGTTAACTAATATTACAGTATATGTTTAGTTGGCGAGCGAATATTATGTTGGGAGTGGTTTTACCTAACGACATTTGATGGAGATATTTGATAATTACAAATATTAAAGCCTCAATAGTTATGGGTTTGAATCCCGTCCTGGGAAATAATTATATTTAAATTATTTTCCATTTCTGGTACAGAAAGCGCGCGTTCTTCGATTCAATATGAAATTTCTCGAAAATTGGCTAAAAATTAAAAAACTCAAGGGAAAAGTGTCTAAGTCAAATATAAGAATCACTTGACTTGGTCCACAACCTGGGAACCTAGTGTTCCCCATTAAGACACTTCCGTTCACCATTTTCCGTCGAATTATTGATGCAATGGCAATTCTACAAAACTACATCAACCACTTCAATTCCATTTGGCAACGCTTTGTGGGCGTCAGTGACTAGATCATCAAATTAGAGTGTAACCTAAAATCAAAATGAAGGGAAACTCGAACACGACACAGTTAAGCAAAAAAGATCAAAGCACGTTACGGCGAGTAGAGAGCCGAGCTGGTGAAAACCCTCTCAGCTCACCACCCACACCCCTCACATTGCTTAAGAACTTTAAATAACATTTCTAATAACTATTATTTAGAACGATTGCTCTAATTACTTTGCATTGTCTGAATAAATATATTCTCTAAATATGTTTTTCCGAAAATTAAAGTCTTGCATTTGGTAGGAAATAATTTTCTAGGAATTCTAAAAAAAAAGAATATTTAAAATAACTTAAATTATATATTAAGCATGGTTGTTCGAATTTTATAAGTATTTTTAGATTTTATTAGAAGTACTAATTATGTTATTTTTTTAAAACATTTTTAGTGAATTTTCTGTCATTTAACGGTGTCAATTGTATCATTGTGGCAACTAACATAATATATTAAGTAATGTTTATTATTTTAGTTATTATTTCTTCTTCTTTTAAAACTTCGCTTTTTTATAAAAGTAAATTAAGTAATGTGTGCTGGTAAAAGATATCGCATGAACCTCGCGTTGGACGACAAGCCTGCTATCAAAGCACATAGCTCGGTTACCTATCTCGCAATACAATTTTAAAGTGCCCAATGAAATATTGCGTTCGAGATTTCATTCACCAATAATCTACTATTCATTTTGAAATTTTCTAACAACTTATTTCAAATGGATCAAATATTTATTTTATATAAATAACTATTTATTATAGTTCTTATTATTATTGGTTTTTATTATGAAGAAATACTTTTAGAGTATAATAAGTGTAATGAGATTCGTTGACTCGCGTCTGCAAGACGGCGCCCTCGCGAGCTAAGGAGCCGACCGTAAGAGAAGCACAGATGGGGCCCAATAGGCAGGATCGAATTCAACTCATAAAAATATAATAAATTCCTCAATCAGTCAATATAAGCAAAATTTAACTTGAATTAAAATATTACTATTAAAATGACGCGTATAAATTTATAAGAAAAGTGCATATATTCTATTGAGTTGGAACATTAGTTTTATATAAAAAATATAAAAATATCCTCACAAAAACCATAACTAAATACAATTAAAAATACATACAGTTAAAGAATTTGTTTACATATTATTTCTATATTGGCATATCTTTTTCGATTCTTCCACTTTCAATAGCCGCACATATTAATTTTGGGTGTTTTGTATACAAGCTAAATTAATTTTAATTTTTTGGATATCCAGTGATTTTACTAACTTCTCTAAAACTAAGCTCATTAATTTATAGTTTGGTACTGTCAATAGCGTTTGTAAATTTTCATGACAATTAATCCTGTACTAATTGGATGTTTTAATGACGACACAGTGATTGTTGATATAACAGCGCCATATTTGTGTCTTTTGAAGACTAACAGCTAAAAGCCTATATGATATTAATATACCTAATTATAATTAAAATCCAACACCAATGCAGTATCTTACTGTAAACGCAACGGCTATGGGTTCGATTCTTATTTGGGTGACTTTTTATTTTTATATGAATTAACTAATTAAGATAAAAATTATAATACAAATAATGGCTGACTATTTTCTGAACACACTAAACTAAAGCTACTCCACATGCTGTCTCTAAAATTGAACGGAAAGTGAGAACGGTTCACTAAGTTCCCTCTGCTTACTCTGCTATGTATATTTTAATGCGGTTTTCACTAATAGACAGAGTGATTCGAGAGTAAGTTTGGAATGTATAATACATGCATGTTATATTAGATTAAAGTAAAGCCGAGAATGTCGACAATTTGTAACCTGTCATGAAGCTTACATTGCTAATGCTGGCTAAGCCTTATAAGATAGATCAAAACGTACTACGGATTTGTGTCAGAGACCAGGCACACGTGACGCAGAGGCACAAGCGTGCAAATGTAAACGTGACAAGTTGTGGGTTCAATGCCCATTGGAGGAGATGAAATATTTAATATCTTATTCTCGCTCTGGTGTCGATGCAAAGCGCGGCGTTAAGTTCCGCAATGCTTCTAGAAATCGGAAAGTGGGGAACGGAGTGGTCTAATACTAGGCTCCTTTTGCTTATCCTGCTACATGCGAGATACAGCGTGAAGCTGAAAAGAACGTTAACATTGGCGTCGTGGTTCGTCGGGGCAGCGCGGCGTAATATGACCAGTTTTAATTAAATGTAGGCAAACTGAACTCCAAATCAATTTAAGCTCATTTTATTTAAAAGCTTAATTTAAAGCAAATCCCTATAATCTCGATGTTAAAGTAGACGGAATGAAAACATGTTTTTTATTCAAATGAAAACTACCATTAAGGAACGTGTATTTGTATTATATTTTTTATGTTAATTAATTGAAAAAAACAATTAATTATATATAAGCAAAAAACCCGGCTGCATAAAAACCTAAAAGAACAACAAGTCTAAAAGCTTAGAATTATGTTAAGTAATACTAAAAACAGAATAATAGTTCCCCACTGTTCATTATTCTATATTGTAAAAAACGATTATTTAACATGTATTAAATTATTATTAAAAATACTATTGTCTTGTTTACGGGGTGTTTATCNCTATTATAAATAAACTTATTTAAATCTAAATAAAAAATCGCGTCACTATGACGTTGAGTCGCATTATACAAGGTCATATTTAAATTATAAATATACCTATTTTGTCTATCTGTAAGGCAAGAAGAATATGGAAAAGAGCATATAACAAATTTACATTTACTTTTACTATGTAATTTAAGCAAGTTTTCTATACTCTTTACCACATCTTGTCTCCTCACTGACAAACTATTTCCATGTAATAGTACAATAGTACTATGCTCATTTACATTCATTGACATTATTTTGTTAATATTAAACTGAAATAATGGCTGACTATTTTCTGAACATACTAAATTAAGCTACTCAACATGCTGTCTCTAAAATTGAACGGAAAGTGAGAACGGTTCACTAAGTTCCCTCTGCTTACTCTGCTATGTATATTTTAATGCGGTTTTCACTAATAGACAGAGTGATTCGAGAGTAAGTTTGGAATGTATAATACATGCATGTTATATTAGATTAAAGTAAAGCCGAGAATGTCGACAATTTGTAACCTGTCATGAAGCTTACATTGCTAATGCTGGCTAAGCCTTATAAGATAGATCAAAACGTACTACGGATTTGTGTCAGAGACCAGGCACACGTAACGCAGAGGCACAAGCGTGCAAATGTAAACGTGACAAGTTGTGGATTCAATGCCCATTGGAGGAGATGAAATATTTAATTTCTTCGCTCTGGTGTCGATGCAAAGCGCGGCGTTAAGTTCCGCTATGCTTCTAGAATTCGGAAAGTGGGGAACGCAGTGGTCTAATACTAGTACTAGGCTCCTTTTGCTTATCCTGCTACATGCGAGATACAGCGTGAAGCTGAAAAGGACGTTAACATTGGCGTCGTGGTTCATCGGGACAGCGCGGCGTAATATGACCAGTTTTAATTAAATGTAGGCAAACTGAACTCCAAATCAATTTAAACTCATTTTATTTAAAAACTTAATTTAAAGCAAATCCCTATAATCTCGATGTTAAAGTAGACGGGATGAAAACATGTTTTTTATTCAAATGAATACTACCATTAAGGAACGTGTATTTGTATTATATTTTTTATGTTAATTCATTTAAAAAAACAATGAATTATATATAAGCAAAAAACCCGGCTGCATAAAAACCTAAAAGAACAACAAGTCTAAAAGCTTAGAATTATATTAAGTAATTCTAAAAACAGAATAATAGTTCACGACTGTTAATTTTTCTATATTGTAAAAAAGGATTATTTAACATGCATTAAATTATTATTAAAAATACTATTGTCTTGTTTACGGGGTGTTTATCGGGGTAAAAAGATTTCCAACAATTAAAAATTAAATTTTTAAATAATATAACTTTTTTTATGTAGGAAAAAAAAAGAAAAAAGGGGCTACAGTATCTCATGGCTCCGCCAGGATTCAAACCTGGGACCTCTCTGTTACGAACAGAAGCGCTACCGATTGCGCCACGGAGCCCTATGCGTGGGTTCGTCTAATACGTGGATGCATGTTGCAATTTTATACTATTTTAACACATATTATCAGTAAAAAGAGGAAAATTTTAATTTTTTATTTAAAATATTTCGGGACTAGCTGACCCGGTGAACTTCGTACCGCAGTACACTCATTCATTCCTTAATTTTTGTTTTTTTAATATTTATTCTGCTATTCGGGACACCGGGTCAGCTAGTATATAATAATAATACTTTATTGCACTAAAAACCAAAGAAACAATATTTACAAAAAGACAATAAAAAAGTGCAATGGCGGGCCTTATCACTAAAAGCGATTTATATATAACTTTTTTGCTAAACATTTTAAATATTTAATTATTAAAAAAAAAGAAAAAAAAAAGAAAAAAGGGGCTACAGTATCTCATGGCTCCGCCAGGATTCAAACCTGGGACCTCTCTGTTACGAACAGAAGCGCTTCCGAATGCGCCATGGAGCCCTATGAGTGAGTATGCGTAATACATGATTGCATTTTGTAATTTTATACTATTTTAAAACGTATTGTTAGTGAGAAAAAGTGTGTTAACACTAGATTCCCTCTGCCTACAGCATCCTGAAAGTGATATATTTTATTTTAGCACTGGTTCATTGGTGCTGTCTCAAAAGAAAGAAGAAAAAGTCACAACTAGTAATGTTATGACTTTCTTTTTGCTGAGTAAGATTTATTAAGTAAGAAATTGTGTCCCTTGATAGCTGTTGTATTTCCACGCTATTGCGGTACTAAAAACTTTAATGTTAGTTTTTGTGTTCATATTTATGTGTCCTTTTGACAATTTCTCTTTTTTTTATATGTAAACTTGAAATAAGTGAGTTTCTTAATTCTATAATATAACGAAAATACATTTTATCATACAGTAGACAGATAAGCAGGTAAAATAATAATCCGAGTAATAAAAAATTATTTCATTGAACACGTGTCTCGTGGTTTATTAGAATTCATCCCTTAAGGTGCAAGTAAGGGGTTGAAAGGTTGTATGGAATTTTTTTATATGGCCACCGATTTTTATAAAATTTTTTGTTTAAAATTATTAAATTACTCCTATAATAAAAATAAATCATTCGTTGAATATAAAAATATTAAATTTCCTGTGTGTATATCATTTTTTTAAACTATTACAATTATGTATTAAACCACAGAACCTTTCGTAGCATCAGACCGCCGAACGAATTGTCTAAAACTACATTCTCTAAATTGTGTTATTAATTAAGATGAATATTCATTCATCTCAGTTAGGAAGCGATAGTTGTGAATTCCTCAGGAAAGGTTTATAAGTATATAAATATTTTTGTTCCTTTAGTTTAAAAAAATTGCTCCACTCTTTTTTGTTTCTGAGATTAGCATGTACAAATACACAAACAAACCAACTTAAACATTAAAAATGATTGTTTTGGTTTCCATTACATTGACAAATGTCCTTAATAATAGATTCTCTTGTATATCTTTCATGTAGAGATAACGAACAATTACAATTTTATTATATTTATATAAATAAGATTATATGTATGTAGATAAGAACGAGTAACCTTAAAATTATAATATTAATGAGCGAACTGGTCGTACGATTTAACCGAATTTCCCACAAAAACCACATCATCGGTTACTGACATAATTAAATATCAATCATAGCCGCCGTTATTATTTAAACCGCATATTCAGTAAATTTAAATAATTCGCCCAGTTCATATTACTTTGTTTGCAATTATTCTCATATTCATATTTGTGGCAGAACGTCCTTACTAACATTATACAGTTGAAGAGTTTGCGTGGTTCAATTCCGAGTCCGAATTAAAAAAATACTTCAATATTCGGTTCGGTTCTTTATTTATTGCGCTTCGAGCGTGCCAGTTGAGCACTAATCACTTCGCCAATGTCACGTTGTATGGAGAACACATAAAGGAGATTATACGGTAGAAAAGAGATTATATTACACAATAGGAGAATGCATGTCAAAAAGAGGTCCAGGTTAAGTACTGCCTTCACCTATATTTTTCAATATTTGTTTTCCCTTTAGCAGTGTCTATGTAAACCAATGTACTTGCTGTCAGAGTTACCACGGGCACTTAGAACATGTCATTTACATTTGTATAGGTTTTTTATGATAGGTACACAAATATAAGTTAAATATAAGTTCAATTAGACTATACAAGCGACGCCGCAGGTAAAAATTAACTATGTGAAATATTCTGAATAATAATGGGAATATTATTCTTTGGAATGTTAATTTTTTTTATTTTACTTTTATATAATATAAACACATATTATTCGTATTCCACAAATTGTTAAGTCCACTAGACTGTTCACAAACACAATATCGTTACGGAACGTCTATTCAAATACTTAACGAAAGTCAATAGCAATATATGTGAGTTCTACAGCACCCCTGAAATGACGAATGGTAAGATAGGGTTGCCCTTATATTAATATATATGTCGCAATAAATGCTGAAAATTTGAAGATGCATATTAAAAATCATTATATTATATTTCACTATACAATTTGGCCGAGTGTTCAAATAGTAATTAATATGTAAGAAAAAAGTAGGTACCTATATGATAGGAAAACGTTAACAAAACGCTATCGTTGTGGGCGATAAATATTGAAGAGGCTTGAAGTTCTGTCATTTCTATCGCTTATTAAGTTAAGCATGATGGAACTTAACGCCGCGCTCATATACGTATAATGTCTCTAAAATAAGGACGTAAACTAAAGAACAATATTTCTCAATACTCGGTTGCCAACTCAACTATAAAGTAGATAAAACTTTCTCTATAGATATTAATTGAAAATAAATGTTCTTTTTTCACGCTTCACGCTGTATCCCTAACATATAATATTGTAGGCACAGAGAGAAGCAATGCGTCTTGGATATCGCGATTGTCTGGTTACCGGGAGCGAGGAATTGAAAATATTCAATATTTCATACCCCCGTAATTTTTACGGCCACACTAAAATGGGACTGTCGATTGGAGTTTGGATGGACTGAATTCGTAGCTATTTTTATAAATATATATATACGTAGCTCATATAGTTACGGCAAGCCTAATTAAACAGCCATAAATTTTAAAGCAAAGTTTCACAACACAACTTTCGTAGTGTATGTAACGTACATAAATAATTATGAAAAGGTTGTATGACGGGCAGAAACAACATTATTGTGAACTCACGCCTCGTCACGGCGTTTCATGCATTATTCAATAATGTAATGAACTCAGAACGAGGCCCACGGCTCTCTGCCTCGCTACTGTGCCTAAGAAGCGTGTTTTATGTATTTTAATTTGAAATTCAATGTATGTGTGGAAAAAAATCCAAAAAATATATTTTAAATATTATTGTAAATTATACATAACCTTCTTATTGTATTTACCTAATAAATATAAAAATCTCCCCTTACCTCTCTTACCACTCTTGCCTTATAAATCTTGTTTACCACTTATTGACGTGTGCGTGTCAGTCTTGCCCAAGGGTTCCGTACCAAATTCATGACTGTACGTCAACGGGAACCTGACTTATAAAAATATACAAAATATACATTTTCTTAAAAGCTTTATTTATGTGCTTTCTCGTGTCGCTTTCTTTTAAGGTACGGAACTCTAAAAAGAGTCAATTTAAATGTTGAACTATTGAATAATATTGAAGTACAAAAAGAAATATTTTTTGCGTTTAAATACTTATATTCAATTCAGTGCTTAAAATTATTTAATGAAATAACAAGCATGTTTTCGTTTGAAGCGTACGAGTAACGTTCAGAAATTCAGTAGAGAGATTAATTGATCATTTTTATATTTATTCTATTTTTCCTTTATTTTCCCCTAGCAGGGGTTTCCAAATTAAATTGTCAGCAAGCTTTCACAATTCTCTAGTTGGTAACGTTTTTAATTGTCTCAATCTCTTAAACTTTCGAAGTAGAAGCTGTGGCACTGTTGGGTCCGTGTGGATGTCGCACCTAATTCATTTTAGCTAAGAGCTTTTAGTACTACAGAATGATCTAATAGTGTAACTAATATAAAATTTATGCTAAGAGTTAAAATGGATTTTGAGTCCTATAATTTATTTTTTAGAAATTAAAAGTAATATTTTATGAAACTTTTTTTCAAACAAAAAATAAGTTACCACAGCAATGATAATATCTAATATTGAAATTTGTGCGTATACGTTCACACGATATTTATGGATTCGATTTCCTTTCGAAATAATTTACTTTTGATTCCTAGATCTGATAAAACATATAAAAAATATAGAATTGAAATACTTATATGAAAGCAGACGTGACGTTAGCGCCACAGTTTCTGAATGTACGCACGACGATTGTAAATTCTATTCCCGCTTAGAGGAATAACTTATTTCTATTTCCTCGCTCTTAACAAGACAAACCGCGGCGTTGAGTTTCCCTAAGGGAAATTGAACTCGAATCATCGCCATTAAATTCAGATACTTCGTATCTAATATACCTAACTCTAATTAATGTAGTACTATTTAACAAACATAATAATAGGATATCTCATTGCTATAATATGTAATTTGAAACATTATCAGCAGCAGTTCCATTATTACCATTTAATGTGCTTTGACTAAATTCTCTGTATATTTTATTATATTACTAGCGCACACGCGCGGCTTCGTTGCTTGAACTACGCGAATATTTATTTAATATATTTATGATTTTTTTTGCATTAGTAAGATTATATAAACTAGACTTATATTAGAAAAAATACCTGAGTAGCTGAAATGAACAAAACAAGCACGAATAATTACGAGAAAAAATATCTAAATATTAAAAATGAGCAAAAAATTATACGTAAACATAACTAAAGGAAATCCTTAATATTTATCCCTAAGTATTAAACATGAAGAAAAGGTAATAATAACTAAACGTAAGTTATGGAATTTTTTAATATTCGAAGAGAAACTAATTAAAATGAACAAAAAATGTTAAGAAAACGTAAACATAACGTAACTAAAGGAAATGATTAATATTGTAATAAATAGTAATTACTGCAAAACCAGCTATCAATATTATTATCCTAAAATAAATATTTAACGCGATGACCTCAAAAAAAATATTTAAAAGTATCAAAATTATAAGTAATATCAGAACAAAACCAACAAATGAAAAAACTAATGTACTACTCGAATAAGTGAAGAGATACAATCAATATCAAACAAAAATATGAATAAACGGGAGGGCTTCACCCCCTACTCGCTTCGCTCACCAACCCCTGACTGTCAATGATCAAAAAATAACATTTCATAAACCTATTATTATTTGTTTATGCTTTATACATCAGGGGCTAATATTATAAAGAGGAAAATTTTGTTTTGTTGAACGCCCATTCTTATATCAGCTACTGGATCAATTTGAGAAATTATTTTTATGCTGAATTTATCGAAGTCCACTTATCGAAGAAGGAAAAATGTTGAAAAACTGGGAGAACTGCAGAGAAATTACAAAAAAATAAGGGATATTTTTGAAATTATTTTTAATAATACTGAATTATTCATTATTCAATTAAATGCATTTAAATGCGTTGTATGTTTTATATAGATTAAATTTGGCTTTTACGGTCTATCAATAAAATGAATATTTGAGATTTAAAATACGGGACAACTTGTAGATGCGTCCAGTCGTCACGTCGTGCGTGTTAATACTCGTAAATGTCTGCGGGCAACGGGCGCTATACTAATATAATAAACAGCATTAATTTTATAATTAAGGTGCAAGATACAGAAAGTAGTGAAGCTAGAAAAAGAAATTCAGTAGGAAAACAAAATTAAAAGTAAACAATTCCTCTCCTTTATTTACCTTTGGAAAAGCTTAACAAAGGCTTAGATGAAATCTTATTTGTTCAGGGAATACATAAAAAATATCGCTACAAGATGTAAATAGATCGATTGTTTCGTACATTGTTCGCTGTGAGACGGGCTTCTGTAACAAAGCGTTGTGTATTTTGTTTTGAGAAAATACGAGAACGGTCCCTATTCCCCTTCTGATTTAATTAAAAATCCATTTTGCAAATATTGGAAAATATATAAGAATGCCTCGAAGTTTATTAGGACGTGGAAATGAAGAAATTTCACTCGATTTCAACTCTTGTTTTTGGATGAAAATGAAGATTTCAACATTGTGTTAGGAAGTATGGAAGAAAATGCTTATATTTTCATTCTGTTTGAGGGTTCTGAATCTAAAAAAAAATTTGTATAGTTAAAACAGACAAAGACGCGTGGGCGCCGCTATTATTACAGTGTCCTAAATTTGGGCGGAGAGCGCAGATAGAAGAATCTTATCATCTTCTATCTGCCTTCCCTTCTATATGAGGGACAAAGAGAGTTAAAAAAATAAGAAAATACCTTATTAATTTTAAAAATAAGATTATATAGCTGACTATTTTATAGACAACGGACAAACGCTTAATAAGAGACCCCGTCGGAACAAGTATTGTCAGATTTCTGTTTCATTGGACGTAACGTTTTATTTTCGTCACGGTGATGAAGAACGGAACAGATTTATCGCTTCCTTTCTTCGTCAACGGACATCTATCCATTTACATCTTGTCATTTCTTTTACTATCTGTAGGAAGGTTCTTAATGAATAATATTTTGTATTATTTTCAGGTTGTGGGTTCTATCCCCATTCGAGGGAATTAAATATTTAGTACTTTCATTTCTTCGCTCTGGTGTCGAAGCGAAGCGAGGAGTTGAGTTTCGCCACTCAATACTCAATGCCTCCCGAATTCAATGGAAAGTGGGGAATAGAATGTTTTAACATTAGGCTCCGTCTGCTTCTTCTATATTAGGCGACTTGCAGAAGCAGAAAAAAAAGAAATAAATATATGTATTCTCTTTAATTCAAAGTTTGCTTATATTTTATTAACAGTTTCCTCCTACCCTTTAATTACAAAAACACGACATCAAGGAATCTGACTACCATAAATAAAGTTACAAAATTTCTTTAGAAAATAATAAGAGACTAAATTAGGTTTAGTATATAAAATAAGCAGGGAAAAATTATGCTTTTTTAACTTAATTGGCCAGGGATACGCCGGGAAAAAAGAAATTTAGCTTCTTTCCAGGTAATCAAGTTGGGAATTTAGAAAGCTTTTTTGTGTTTTATATCGATATCATCGGTAAATTAACTACTGGAAATATAATAACTACTGGAAATTATCTTACCAAAGCCAATTTAGAATGCTATGGCTGTTTTTCAGGGGGAAAAGATCCTCACATTAGTGTTAAAACACTCCGTTCCCTACTTTGCGCCCAATTGTTATATATTGCATGTTCAGAAGCGAAAGTTAACCATATTTTCCGTATCGGAGCAAACAAATTAAAATAATTTAAATATAACTCATTTCCTCGAATAGGAATTGAACCGGCAACGCTAGTTGGCTCCGACCTTGTCCCACTGCGCCACTGTGGCCACCTCGATCAATAACTAAATAAGCTTTATACAAGTAACTAAACCGAGCTATACTTTAGCAAAGCTATACTTTATATGTCTCTATAGCCTGTACTTATTAAGTTTTATATTCCGCGAAGCGTCACTCGGGATAAAAGTAAAAAGTAAATTGTGGAATTAATTGTACTTGACACGTTTCCCACTTTCATATTACCTTCCCACGGCCGCGGTGGCTCGCTGTAAGCTCTCAAAGGAATTTTCAACTCTAGACTAATTGAGGTTTAAATTTATCGTCTGCTTTACATTACAAAGAACACCTGGATGATAACATGAATATAACTCGTTGTTTAATTCATCATCTATCTTCTCTATATATAAAAATATCACGTCTCGATTTTGCTTTCAAGATGATTTTATTGAACATAAATAAATTAAATTTAATAATTACCCCAAGTGGGGATTGAATGCCACCCCATTTGCTACTATAGATTAGGTTGGTTTAATTTCATTAAATTAATTTTAATATGTCACTGTAACATATTTATTTTTTATTCTTATCCCCATACTTTTGTGGAATAATTTATTATTCCCCAGATTCGGAATCGAAACCAGAACCACCACGAAAAAACTAATAACAACTACTAACTAACTAACTATTCACATAAACAATATTTAATTATTAATAAGAAAAATTATACAGGTAACATGTTGAACAGAACAACTTTCCCCACATATAATGTACGATGTACATATTATATCAAAAGCACTAAAGCTCGCGAGCAACTCTAATAAAAGGCGGAATATTGTAACTGAAAGAGTAATTATAACTTGTCGTTTAAGCTTTACCGGAGCTTTACCGGAACTTCATCTGATATTAGACATACATACATAATTATGTATGTCGGGAAATGTGCGTCGGGTAATCGAGTACGATACGTTTTATACAGCTTCACGCTTTATCCCGCACAAAACGCAGTAGGCAGAGGGAAGGAAGAGGGAAGGGTAGGCGCGATTTATTTGTGTAAATAAATTAGTACTTATTTAATTACGTAAAATATACTAAGTTTAAATTTTTAGTTTCAATTTAATTAAATATTGAATACTGCGGCAAGCTTTTATGATCATATAAATTCCATATTTCAACATTGGCCCCTGTGTCAGGCAGAGGGACAAAGTTACTTTCGGATCTATAATATTTGTAAAGACATAAAAGAGGTTTATTCCACAGCCCATACTACTACGTACTGCTTTGGTAGCTAATTAAAAGTGGAAGCGCAATCGCACCCTGACACGCCCTGGAACGTATTCCATGTTATATGATAGTTACGAGAATGTTCCTAAATTGTACGTTTTTATTTTTATTTCATATAAACAAAATACAACCCAACCATTATATCCATTTTACTATGCGGCCGGAGCTGCTGGTCAAAACTAGTATGAGATAGTTCGCTAGGTTGTTTATTTAGAAAAGTAAAATATTAAAATGATGCCTATAGATCAAGTACCATGCAAAACATATATGTGAAAACTCGTCGCTTTGAATTCAGAGCTCAAAGTCAAAGCAAGCCTAGTAGAGATGAGTTGAAGTGGTTGGACATGTTGTCTACAAACTACGAGGTAAAATACTAAAATAATATTAATATTATTTTTATTTTATTACTAGCGGCCCGCCCGCGGCTGCACCTGCGTGAACTACGTCATTATTAATTTCTGTCTCCATGAGCACCTACGTCCTATAAGCGACGTCCATGCAAAATTTGAGACTCCTAGCATTTATGGTAACGAAGTTTCATACAAACTTTCAACTCCAAAAACAACGCCTTAGAAGTCGAATTGCAAATTCCCGTCTTAGCGAGCACCTACGTCCTATAAGTAACTCCTATGCAAAATTAGAGATTCCTAGCACATGTAGTTTCTGAGATTTTGTGATGAGTGAGTGACCTTTCAATTTTATATATATAGATATAAAGATTATAGCTTCAAAGTGTCCACCATGGTTGTAGCAATAAATAATTTCTAAGAGTACAGTAATAATTTAGTGTATTTAAACCAAATACACTATTAGGTATAAAAATAATTAGGGGATTTTAGGTTCTGTCGTTAAAATATACTTTAAGCGTCATTTGTTTTTAATTTGTCATCCACAGTATTGTCTTTTCTATGTACAGTGGGTAAAAAAAGTATTTGCACACCTAATTTTTTTGAAGTTACACCTAGAAAAACACAGAATGATTTCAGTTAATTATTGTATTTAATAGCTTAATCTATATATATTTAGAATTGATTATTAAAAATTCTTAGTAAACAGAAATAAAAAAAATAGATGGTAAAAACACCTTTTTTAAAGTCAAATAAGTATTTGCACACCAACCATTCCCTAGATACAATGTTATTACCGCGATATTTTGTCACTTTAGGTAAAATGTGAACATTGTATGTATACATGTGAACATAGGGAAACGTATTCTAATATCGAGAGTTTTGTTTAGTGTTCAGAAAAAAATCTTGAAGCCAACATGCCGAAAGAATTTGAACTGTCGTTATCGACGCGTGAAGAAATTATTTTACTCCGTAACGAAGGTTGAAGTTATCGCCAAATCGGGTCAAATTTAAAGTTAAATTACTCGAATGTGTAGTAAATTATAAAAAACCGAGAAGAAATGGGTAGTGTTGAAAATAGGGAAAGGTCCGTTCTTCCGAAGAAGCTCAGTACGAGAGAAAGGCGACAAATTTTAAAATCGGTACAAAATAAACCATTTACAAGCGCTCAAAGCTTAGCAAATGATATCGCGTCAAGTTCAGGTAAGGTTGTCTGTGCCCAAACTGTAAGAAACGTACTGGGTAATGGTGGTCTTCGTAGCAGAACAGCGAGGAAAAATTCTTTCATAAGTGAGGCCAATATAGCAAAAAGACTAACTTTCGCGAAAGAATACTTAAATACCCCTTTAGAATTTTGGTACAATTTTATTTTTTTCTGACGAAAGCAAATTTTATCTTTTTGGAACGGACAGACAAACATTTGTGTGGCGCAAGCCAAATACTGAACTTCAGGCGAAACATGTGCATAGTACAGTCAAACACGGCGGTGGTCTTGTGATGGTTTGAGGCTGCATGACAGCAAATGGTGTGGGAAACTTGGCTTTTATCGAAGGAATAATGAAAGCAGTAGATTACGGTAAAGTGTTGCGCGATATTTTGTCTTGCAGCGCATCGAAATTAGGCGTAAGTGAGACATACTACTTTCAGTAGGACAATGATCCTAAGCATACAGCTATGAAAACCTAAGGAATGGGTGATGTACAATGTCCGTAGAATGCTGAAAACTCCGCCATAAACGCCAGACATCCACCCAATTGAAAATTCATGGCATCTGCTGGATTAAAATTTGAGGAAAATGAAATTTTTAAATAAAAATGATTTGAAGGGTGCTTTGGTGGAGAAATGGGCTCAAATCTCGATTTAAACAACGTCCAAATTATTGGAATCGATGCCAAGGAGATTGCAAGCCATCATTGATGCTAATGGAATGCACACAAAATATTAAGTGTCTTTTCTTTCATTTATTATTGATTTTTTTTACAAAATACGTACAAGCCGGTTGGTGTGCAAATACTTATTTGACTTTAAAATATGTGTTTATACCGTCTCATTCTCTAATTTCTATTTTCTGAGAAATTTTATTAACCAATTCGAAATATATATAGATTAAGCTATTAAATACAATAATTAACTAAAAGCATTTTGTTTTTTTGTAGATGTAACATCAAAAAATTTGGGTGTGCAAAAACTTTTTTTACCCACTGTATGTATACTTGGACTCCGAGATGGAAGGCTTGCCCGCAGCGACTCCTGCCTGCCTTTTTGAGGGCTACAACATGTACCTCACGAGAATGCACTTCCTCTAAGGCGACACGCACCAGTGCGTCCCCGCTGGTGTGTTAAATGATGACAAATGCAGCGTTGAAATCTGCCACTCAACACGCAATGCTTGCACATTCTACTTAATTCTTTCTTCTGGAAAGTAGGGGGCGAAAATGTCTTAATGTTAAGTGATACTTTTTAATTTCTAAAACTATTATTTAAAATTCTTATGGAAGTTACAATAATGTAACCCAAGGTACTAAAACTTTCATATTTATACTCTTTACAAATTCACTACAGATATAAAAACACGAATACTTTCGTGATTTTGCGGGTAAAGCCGCGATCGAGACGCTAGTATATTATATAAATATATACATACGTCAATTAATTCATACAGTTATTCACATTTGAAAATTTCAATACAAACTCAAACCTGTTATATAATATTTATATAGTTATAGTAACAAACTGCTAGACCAGAAACTGTATCATAAAATACATTCAATATTCCCGTGAGCCGCCCGCCGCTGCAAATGAAAATCGAATTTCCAAATTTCTGCCTACAATCGCTATCATTGTGCCCCCTTCAATGGTAAACGCAGTACGTGGAACTGTTGAGGAACCGTGGAACACTAATGCGTTGGAATGCTAAATGTAATATTGCTGAGCATCTGTTAAATTGGCCCGGTGCTTTAGAAATCTTGTTGATAACTGGATGTGTTATATACTGGTGTAATTATGTGGTATAATTGATGAGATAGTGGCGGAACTTAACGCCGCGTTCTGCCTCAACAACAGAGTGATGAAATGGAAATGATAAAGTGTGGATTCCAGTGGGAACCTGTCGCGTTTACTTACGCGTATACGTATAATTGATATTTAAAAAAAATACAATTCAATTTACATTAAAATCTACCAAATGCTTAAACTACGTACAGACTCGATAGCCAATTTCATAGAATAATCATCTCTACGCACTCGCAAAGGAAGGACAGCCAACCAAATTAACCTGCAAACATACCCTTAAGCACACACATATAGGCCTGAACGATGTCTGTGACGACAAAGTCCAATAGAATTTACAAAGCGGAAAATCTAAGGTACATTTTCTAATACCATTTTAAAATAACACCGACTCAGTTTCTAAAGCGTTATGCCGAAAAGGAATAAGGGTAGGAAAAAAAGGGAAATATTTACATTTCTACGGTGTCATGCTCAAAAATTTGGTTATCAAATGTCTGACGGGCCGAGGGTTCATTAGAGAAAGTTGTTACAACGCTTTTTTCCAACGTTATCTTGAATAAAATTATATTTTTATATGCGAAGAAATGGAAATATAAACGTAAATAAATATTTCACTTCCTCGAGTGGGAATCGAACTCCCTACCTGTCGCGCTTATAGTCACACGCATGTACCTCTGCACCACGACTGGTATTATATATGTTCCTAAATATAATTTTAGAGCTATTCAATTAATATCAATTTCAAATTAAATTTACAAGAAATATTCTAAAGCAAACCATAAATAAATATATACAAATAAAAAAAGACCTTTTAAAGATCTCCCCCCACGTATCTACATACATTTACATGTAAATAATCATGCAAAAAGGCGTACAGGTATTACGTAGAACCGACGAGCGCCATTTAATCAACATTGCATAAATAGGAAGCAAGTTGGCATTGATTGCAATCAGACGTAAGTTCATTGCGGCTTCTCTCGTCAAGAGCGAGAGCTGGGGGTCGCTGGTAATCCGATATTGATGGGTTAGGTTAGTGCGTACCACGCTTCAAACCTTCGTACGGCTAGTTGAAACAACCAGCCAGTTTAATCTCGGTTATATTGTGTATTTAGGATGCTTAACCGACATTTATTTAATGAGGCCAGTCGTGACTGTAACCGCGATAGGTTGTGGGCTCGATTCCCACTCGAAGAAACGAAATAAAGCACGGCGTTGAGTTACGCCACTCAATTTCCCCAGAACTCGACAGAAAATCGGCAACGAGAGTGTTTTAATGGGAACTGAGTGTCTCAACACTAGTTTCCAAGTCCCCTCTGTCTCCCTCGCTAAAAAAACAAACATACACGACTTATATGTTTTAGTGGAGTATAGATTAATAAAATAATAATTTTGAACTACATATACCTATTTTATACAGAAATATATATTGTACTAAGGTTTCTAGACACAGTGGACAATTAAACTATAATGCTGCAATTTTGTAAAAATTGGTGATTGGAAATTCTCTTTTTTAGCTCTTTAAATATTCTCTATTTTAGCATCACTCTGTATCCCAGAGTAAACATAGTATTAAAACCCTCCGTTCCCCATACACCACCTCATTTCTGAGACATTGTGAGTTGAGTGGCAGTTGAACTCAACGCCGGGCTTTGTCTTATTATTCTAACATATATCAAAAATGATATTCTTCCAATAAGAAAAATATTAGCATTGTGTATGCTCTATCAAATAAAACCTATCTCACGTAATGTTCTACACTAATGAGCCAACCGAAAATCTGTAATGCAGTATGGCGCGCTGACGTGTCAAAAATTAATTTGCACGTCGACTTAACGAGGCGAGTTTTGAAACTCGTGTACGAAAGCTTATCACGCTGTGACATTACAACGATCGATATCCGCAATCATCTTGATATTGGCAG
>JAKRZM010000772.1:943566-970632 GCA_036379175.1 Heliconius cydno galanthus | reverse complement strand
TTGATTTGAGGCTATTCATGTAAACTAAAACATAAAATTGTCTTCTTCCTTTAAAAAACAGACGGAATATGACCAATAAATACACTGGTCTGACAGACCCGACGTCCATATGTGTGTTATAAAAAAATCACGTCCATAGTTAAAGGTTAATGAGTACATAATAGAACTTATATAAAAGTTACATTAAAACGGCACGAACACCTCTGTCCGTCGGCGTGTTAATTTTTTTGTTGCCGATTTACCGATTCTCACGAACGGCACGGACAAAGCTTTCATGGTAGAGGATGAATTCTAATTTCCATCCCTGGATAAAGGCATCGGCGGAATAGCATCCAATATGCATGTAAATTGTGTTAGTATGGGAGGCTATGGAATGTGTTGTAATAGGAGCTCCGTTACGAATTCAGAGCTCTTATCTAAATATCGAACAGAAAATACAAAATTAATTTCAAAATTCGTCTTTTATTTAAGGGATAGCCTAAATAAATGAAGTGTTCCACTCATAGTGAGACTGTTTATTCTACGTTCTTCAAGTTTACTTTTTCAGGTTCATACCATATCCCATATATCGCAGGGTAGGCAAAGGGAACCTAGTGTTAAGACACTCTGTTCTTCACTTTCCGTCAATTTTTTGAGGCATTGCGTGTTGAGTGGCAGAACTTAACACCACGCTTCTCTTTGGTACAAGAGCGAAAATATTAAAAAATTATAATTAATTCCCACGAGTGAGAATCGAACCTACAACCGTCGCGCTAATAGCCACTCACTGGTAAGCCTGCGTCATGACGGTGGCAATATTTATCTTGTTAAATAAACTAGTATAAGTAGAATTTTTTTTTTAATATTAACACCCCAACTTGGTTTTGAACTTCCAACCATCCTAGAAGCTATATAAAAAACCAAAAAGGAATGAAAAAAATATTTTTAAAATTCCTTTTTACTTCGCCATATTTTTTTATAATTGTGTCTTTTTCAAGGTTGTACCAATAACAGCAGGCACGTAAAGCAATGTTTTTCTTGTAGAGTTTCTACCGCAATATTATGACGTTCTCGTATGTGGACGTAAAGGTGAACTACCAAGTGGGACCGCGTCTGACTTTGTTTCTTTTGGCGGTATTACTCCGATGGTTTCAGGTTCGATTTCCATTGGAATACTTATTTTTTCATTCTCCGGCTCTGATAGATAAAGCATGGTATTCAGTTCGGCCACGAGATAATGAAATAACTTGACCCTAGTAAGGCTATGAAACGTAGTGATAAGATATTCTATTTTTCACATTTCTCAATATCAGTTCCAAAAGTCTGTTGTTCTGACAGTTCATCTACCTTATTAAATACGTCATAGCGTGTTAAGTCGCAGAACTCAACGCCGCGCTCATTTCCATACCAGAGCGAAGAAATGAAAATACAAATTGAAATAAATATTTCACTTCCTCGATAGCCGATTGAACTCACAACCAGTCGCCATTACAGACACACTTTGTGTCCCTGCGTCACGACTGGCCTCATTTGTTTATATTATTATAATTATATAATATTAAAGTTATCCTAAAAACTATAATAATAGCATAATAAACTATAATAAAATGAATTTTGTTCGCGGCGGATGAGAGAAATTGAAGCCGCCATTACCAAGACGATTGTCAAATAATGTAAGCTGCCTTTTTTTTCATTTTTCTAGTTACTACTTATTTCAATTAAGTTTGATTTTTTTTATTATGGTTAACAAATTGCGACAGAAATAATGATTGCATTTTAAACATACTTTAAAGTATTATTCTTTAAATTCCTTTTTTTTTAATCTATAGTATGAGTTTGTAAATATTCTCAAATTAAGAAATTTGTAGCTCGCATGAGAAAACGTGAGTGCCATTTTCAGAGTTACAGTCAGTAATTTTGCAAATAGCATACGTAGAACCCATATTCGTGAATATTACATGAAAATAATCTATATATGTACCTTTAGAGAGCTTTAAGCTTTCTAAAGGTATATAAAGGATATGAAACTCACAACTATAGATATTATACCGCTTTGGATCCTTTCGGTGACTCTTTCTTTAAATATCGCCGAAATGTGACACATTATAGTATTTAATATTTAATATTGTATTTACTGATGTTTAATTAACCTAACTTTGATTTTAATTTTTTGTGTATATTATTGTGTAGAATAATTAGGGCTATATAGTTACATTAATGCATGTGGTATTCACCTTAAAAGTTAATGCATTTAGCTTTAATAATTTAAATGTAAGAAACTTACTGTATGATTAATTTAATGTTATTTATTGCCACTGGTGGATCTTAATAAATAAATAAATAAAATATATATATATATATTATATATCGAGATATTCGCCTCAGTGGGATAGTTGCCTTACATTTGATTACAGTATGGAGAGGCTTACGTCGACCAGTGGACGAGGACAGGCTGATGATGATGTAATAAGAACAATTCTTAAAAACCTGTAAACTGTCCTCACGAGATAATAAAACTAAAGTTAAGCTTTTTTTTATATCTATTTCATTAAGGGCATTTAACAGTATAATAATACTGTAATTATATAAGCGTATTTAAATCATGTGTTTCATGTGATTTAAACTGTGTGAAGAACGATCGCCACACATAATTATTTATTTTATTATATGATATTTCAACGTAAACATTTATAGTGTTTTGAGGCAATTGTTAGAATCCAGGCAGCTCGTATGAGTGTAAGTACACACTTGCACAGTGCAGCCTCGAACACAATGCTTGTTTATCACTGTTTGAAAACAAACTTGTGGGAGCAACGTTGGTCCTCGGTCTACATTCATTTAAGGCTTACTGCTGGCATTTAATTTATATTAAAATACGCTCTACTTAAGTGGTCTTGTCGAAATATTTTTTAAGTATAATCTACTTATAAAAACACTAAATAGACGAGGCTAAAACAAGACAGTTATTTTTTTTAGTTTCGTGCTATATGTGTGGGCAGATAGCAGGATGTAAAGTGTGAGACTCATTAAACCACTCCCATTTCCCACTTTACTGTGAATTCTGGAGGCATTGGGCGTTGAATAGCGGCACGTCGCGTTTTGCCTCGTTATCAGAGCAAGGAAATGAAAATATTAAATATTAAATTTTTTCGTATGGGAATCAAACCCACGACCTGTCACTGTCACACGTGTTAACGTTTACAGTCGCACGTTTGTGCCTCCGCGCCATGTCTGGTTTCGTGGTCACAATACAGTTATGGTCAGAAAATCGAGAAACATTTGCCTTTGTGTAACTTTTACCTCTTTATATTTAATAAAAAATAGATAAGTTAATTATGTATATAAAAGAATTAAAAAATAATATGAACTCTCTCCCTTAGTCATTACATAACAAAAGCTAAAAAGCTATATCTTGACAAGCTGAAGTTAACGGTAGGTTCTCATCAAAAAATAGAACATAAATGTATATAAAACACTTGTTAGGATATGGATGAATATATAATATTGTATTTTATCTATACTAATATAATAAAGCGGAAGAGTTTGTTTGTTTGTTTGTTTGTTTGTTTGTTTGTTTGTTTGTTTGAACGCTAAGATCTCTGGATCTACTGGTCTGATTTAAATTGTTTTTGTTTTGTATAAAAGCTGCATTCTTCAGAAGTGCTATAGGCTATATAACATTACATTACTCATATATAATAATATATTTTAAAGTACTTTCTAATTTGACATGCAATTTATTCTGCCATGTTAATAACAACCGTCGCGTCGCTACGCAACCGTTACCGCGACATTTTGATATTCATCCTTATGAAGTTTGATAAATAATTAAGGAGAAGTCACTGATTCGATATGACCTAGCCTTCGGGCGGCATAATATGAGTATGTCCGACGCGAAAATATTCTTATAGTTCAAGCAGGCGTAGCCGCGTCCGGGTCCACTAGTTTCTTTAATAAACAAATTACATATCCATTCATTTCTTTCCTGTTCTTTATCTCATCCTCAGATAACATCTCTAGTATCGTTCTAAATTGATTTTTCATTAACGTATAAATAAATACATGTAGCCGTTGTGACGCAGCAGCACTAAAGTTTTACTGTAACGCGACGGTTCGATTCCCACTCGGGGAAATGAATTATTTTTTATCAATATTTTCATTTCTTAGTTCTGGCACCAAATCAAAAGCCCGGCCTTGAGTTCTACTACTCACCGCAACGCCAACGCAATGCCTGCAAAAATTCGGTGGAAAGTGGTGGTATCTTAACACTCGGTTTTATCTTCCTACCCCGCTATGTGCGGGATACAGCGTGAAGCTATATAATACATCCAATACAAGCATTTACATGTTCTTACTTGAACAATGACATTTCCGCAACTACAGCAAGCCTATAGCGACGTACTTGACTTCTAAGCGCCGCTTCGTATGTCGGTGACTTAATTAAGGTAATGTAGAACGAGCTTTTAGGACAGCCGTGCGAGGCGAGAGGTGCTCCTAGGGAGGGTATTTCATTTCTGTAGGCACTAAGCTATTTCGAAATAATTCCATAATGATATTGACAGTCAGACCATTGGAGCTTTTGGATTACACGTGTTGATTTTACACACAGATTATTACAAAAAAGTAAATTTTATATATCAATACAAAAGTCCTCACATATGAACCATAATATATTTATTATATTTTATTGTATCACGAATCCTTATATGAAACATGTGATTTACAAAATAGTAATGGAAGGATTAAAGTTTCCCGATAATCCGCCATCGAGGCAATTAGCAAAATAGATGAGAGTGAAAAATAACTAGATTTTGCCAGCGGCTTCGCTTGCGTATTGTAATGAGAATAACCAAATTACCCATACACCAATAGTTAGTTATAATACAAATATAGCATATAGTAAATATAAATATAGCATATACATAGTGTTATATACATACACCTACTCCATTCTAAACGATTGCAAGTAACTTAAAAATATTATTTTACTAGTGGACCCGAACGCGGCTACGCCCGCCTGAACTATACGAATATTTATTAAATATATTTATGAAATTAGATGAGAGAGATGCGTTAAGCAAGCTCATTTTGGGTGACGTTTTATAACAAAAAACTTTGCAAATCGTTGCTTAGCAACGCGATGGTTGTTATTAACATGGCGGAATAAATTGCATGTCAAATTAATAAGTATTTCAATATATGGGTATATATCGAAAATATTACAAATATGAGAAAAAAAAGTATCCTATGTTCATCCCGAGACACTCTAGTATCTCTATATGAGTATTTTATCACAATTAAATTAGCGGTTTGGTCCTGATTGCGTAAAAGACAGACAGACAGACAGACAGAGTTACTTTCGAATTTATAATATAGGTATGGGATAGCACTAAGATTATAAATGTGAAAGATTGTGAGGATGAATGATTATTTCATTTTCACAAAAAAAAGTACTGAACGGCTTTAGATGTAACTTTAGTGTAAACAGTAATACATCAAAATCGCACAAAGGCTACTATTTATGTTATAAAAATTGGAAATAATATAACAACAAATTTAAACAGGCGAAGCCGCTTTTGTGTCGCTAGTATTCAATAAATATATAATAGACACAAGGGTGTGACTGTAACGCGACGGTTATGAACTCTATTCCCACTTGAGGTAGTGAAATATTTATTTATATTCCCATTTCTCCGCTCTCGTTTTGAGGCAAAGCGCGGCGTTTATTTCTGTCACTCAACACGTAATGCCTCCAGAATTCGGTAGGAAGTCTTAACGCTAGGTTCCCTCTGCCAACTCTGAAGTGTGCGGGATACAGCGTGAAGCTGATTTTACATTTAGAGCGCTTAAAAACATTATTCAAATGTGCATTAGACTTTCAAGACTGCAAGTCGTACGTAAAGTTGTTTATCATCTCGGGACCGCATTGGAAATATTTTATTTCGCGAATATCTTGAATTTGAAACATGATGTTGCATAATACATAACGATGCGAAAGTTCTATTGCTAATGTTGTCTTGAATCAAAGTACACATTACTTATCATTTTAATTTTGTTATTGAAATCAGACACAAAATGAAGACATGAACCATATAAAACACTCCGTTCTCACTTTCCTCATCGTTCTCAATTTTTTGAGTCAATACCCCGCTTTATTTACATAAATGGAAATAATTTTAATACCAATCTATTTCTTGGACTGAGAATCGAATCCACAATCATTCCAGTTATATAGTGTCCCACTCCTCTACAACTCGATAGAATAAGCAAATTAAAATGAAATATCATAAATTTTCACTAGAAGAAAGAGTGTGAAACTAAAACCAAGAATGGAATGTAATTTTTATATAGCTTAAAATCAAATCATTCTTTAAAAGTGGAGAACTGCTTTTAATTTGATTTTAAATAATACAGAGAGGAAGATTTATGTATGATGAAAAGCAAGCATATTAAGTTAGAATATGGTTGAGGATATCAAGGATTTGTATTTTTCTTTCATAAAATATATTTTAATGTTCTAAAAGGCCAAACTAGGAAATAACAAAAAATTATCATCTACATAAATAGATAACTAAAGTACTATTTATTTTTGTAACTTGTATGTAGATATGAAACTTTATAAATTTAAAATTACTGAATATACTTTTATTAAATTAGTGAATCAATTTTACATTTTTAAATATAAATTATTATTAGCATTACAGAAAACATTATAGGAATGCTAAAGCAATTTAGTATTGATTTTGCAAGAGCGCGGATAGAGCTACGAAATATTCGAGCACGTAGTTCCCTCCAATGGCAGATGTATAATAGATTAGTGAGATATGAATGGACGGAATTATTGGACACGTGCGTCGCAAGTGCCTAGATAACGACTGTATCTAGTTTAATATAAGTTTAAAATGGCTACGACAGCCTTATATGAATTTGAATTTAATTTTTTTAAAGTGTAAATAGATCTGTGTATGTTAAATAACAATTAAGGTAATTGATAATAAAGTACAGAAAGAAGACACTATTATTTTTATTATATTATATATACATATACATTATCCGTCTAGACATATACATATATAGCCACCGAACTGTGGAATGGCCTACCCGCGGCAGTATTTCCAGGTCGGTACGATATCCTTCAAAATGCACGTCTATCTCTACCTCAAAGGCCGGCACCTATACCTCCTCTGGTGTTGCACGGGTGGGCGGCGGTGATCACCATCAGGTGACCCGAACACTCGTTTGCCTTGTCCTTTTTCTATATAAAAAAATATATATTAGTGTCAGAATTTGTATGAGTTAATAATACTAATAATATAAAACTCAATCATTACTGAGTGACTGACAGAGAACGTAGAATCAAAACTACGAGGCGTAGAACACAAAACTTTGGTATGTAGGTCCCCCAGAACTACCAAAGTTTTTCTGGGTATGTCTCCAGAATTTAGGGGAGCACTGAAAGGGGACAATATACATGATGACAGATGTATATTTATGTGAATTAAATACATAGATATCGTGATTCATTCCCACTCCCCCACAAGCAGTCGTGGCTGAGAGGTTAAGCATGTGTATGGAGTATTAAAAATTTCAAGTAGGAATTGAATCCACAACCTATCGCGTTATAATCACATTCTTGCACAGTAACATCAGATTGGTTATAAAGTTTTATTTTCTAACAATTATCGCCCTGAAAACTTTCTATAGACCTAAATTAAATAAAACAATAAATTACATCAACAAATATTATGTCGTGAAACAATCCAGTATTTTGATACCTTTTTCACTTTATTCCAGCGTGTTATTGTATTGTAGTGGATGCTGAAACATTGAAGGCTGCCTACACCGTGGTACCAGAAATGTTTCAGTAATAAAAGGCCCTGACCCCACTTTACCTAAATACAAAAGCTCTGCGTCTACCACCTCGCACCTAGCACCTATTGTGGGGCGAAATTAATTTTTAAAAGTACATCATTACACGACAGAAATGAAAGAAATATATATTTTTTTTAATTTATATATTTAGTTAAATATGTCAATGTAATGTAAAAATGTTTTAATCCTAATGAAGTAGATTGGGAAGTATAAAAAGCTTGAAAAGTACCTCACGAATGGAGTGAAGCAAACTGCCTAAAACAAGTTACATGGTGAACTAGTGCCGTAAAATAATATTTTGCAAATAAAAAAATACCTCTTGCTAGTTGTCATATTCACAATATTCCATTTAAACAATTTCAGGAAGCTCTCTCTTCAACGACCCTTACATATTTCAGCGTGTTCGATGCAATACAGTGTAAAACATTGTTCCAATAAATTCCTGACTTATATGAACTTAAATTAAAATTTTATTTTATGTTAGTTAATATTGTTTTTTTTCAACTCCACGTCGTATCCCACATGTAGCAGGGTAGGCACTGTGAGCCAAGTATTAAGACACTACTTTTCCCGTTTTCCGCCGAATTCTGGAGTCTCTCGACACCAGAGTGAAGAAATAAAAACATTCTAAATTTCTTTTCTTCGAGTCGAGTCGAGTCACCCACAACCTGTCGCGTTTACACTTTTGTGGCCCTGCGCCACGACTGGCCTCGTTTTCAACTATTATTCTATATAATTAAATATGTAGCTTAAATTTTATTGAATTAATTATAAAAGAAATCAAAAATAAAATAATAAACATAAAATTTTCTTAGATATTTTTGTAAAACAAACTATAGTAGTTAAAACATTGTGAAAAACAAAAGGAACAAGAAATATTGCCATGAAAAAATCGTCCACTATAGGTGTTGGCTTCCATCCAAAATAGTCATCTCAATGAACGAAGAAAGACTTGCTGACTGTAGCTGACATCTTGACATTAATATGAAGATATCAAGTAGTGCCATCTCTACCAATACTGCTGGTTGTTCTTTTTATACCAAAATATTTCTGTCATAAATAAGAAGCTGTCTAATTGACGCGGCGTTTAGTTCCACCACCCATTACTCAATGCCCCAAGAATTCGTGATGGTAAAAAAATATAAATATACATATCTCAGCACTCATATGTACTCAATTCGGAGCATGAGCTTGTACTATAACACTGTCAAAATGGCATATAATTCCTTGGTTTATATTGTAATATTGTATATATACGATTGTAAGCTATTATTTTATTTGTATACTAGCAATGCGTCCACGGCTTCGCCCATTTGAACTACATACACCATTTTTTATACAATACACTGAATTACTTTGTCTTCTAATCTATATATATAAAAGGACTTGTCCTCACTGACTGAGGTAAGACGCACGCACAGCCGTAACCGCTAATCGTAGAAACTTGATATTTGGACAAATGTTTACTTTCGTACATCCACTAAGAAGGGATTTTGAAAAATTTGAACCCTAAAGGGGTGAAATAGGGGTTGGAAGTTTGTATGGAAAAAAAATTAAATCGACACCGATTCTTATAAAATTTGAAATTTATATTTTTAAAAGTATATAATTGAACACATGTTTTATCGTTTTCTAGGATTCTCCCCCTAAGGGTGCAAATAAGGGGTTGAAAGTTTGTATGGAAAAATTCTTACATCGCCACCGATTTTTATAAAATTTGAAATTTAGACTCTTAAAAATATTTCGTTGAACACATGTTTCATGGGTTATTAGAATTCATCCCTAAATACGCAAGCGAAGCTGCGCGCGTCCGCTAGTATTTTATATTTTCAGCGCAATAATGACTTCTAATGCGAAAAAAATCTTAAATTTTGGTATGTTGTTGAAGTTATCCTGCTTAAATTTCTTCTTGTTTATTTCTATTTGACGAATGAGACCAAGCCGCAGGTGAAAGCTAGTAAAAACATAAACATAATACAAACTCATATCAAGATATAAGGGTTCTTCAGCTATTCCATATGGGCTTGGGTCGTTTCACCAGACCAAGTAACTTGAATTACCTTAGTTTGTGGCGTTCCTAGCTCGTGATTGGTGTAATCGAGGCTATACGTTACGGTTAGTGGAGAAATTGTTGTTACCACATTGCCCCTACCATTATATTGCGTGGAGTGAGAAAAGTTTTTCTTTTAGAATATTAAGCTTGTAAGCTTTAATGTTATGGATACATATACTCTCTGTCTCCAAAGGAACAGAAAAGTCGATTCTGTAAATGAAAAGTTTACAAAAATAAATATTAGATCGATTAACATATAGAATGTAGAAACTAAGATACCACTTAGCAGAATTCTTGTCTGTCTGTCTGTAATAATATAGCGGGCAGAAAAGGATGAATTCACAGTTTATAAGAGTCGATATTTTGTTTAGAGGACGTGGTGATGGATATTTTAGTAATCGGTATGTAAATTACATTTATTTATAGTAGATAGATTGAACTTTTCAAGAGTTTATCTAAAAAACTACGTGAAATAATCATTTCAAGAAAATACCAAACATTACTATGTTGTGTTCACAGCTTGGTGTTAATATAGTCTGTGAAATTACTTAACTAGCGGCCAACACGCGCCTTCTCCCGCTTAAACTTATAAATTTAATGAATATATTTTGATGTAAGCTCTATAAAACTAGAAAGTTTCAACTAAATCCGTTTAGTAGTTTTTGCATGAAACTTTCACATTCATAATATTATAAGTTTGTTTTCACGTTATCTATCACCAGTAACATGTAGGGATTGGAATAATAAAATAGAGAAAAAACACTGTTCACTATTGCCTTAAGATATTTCTCTCCAAACATTATAACGAATATATTAATTAAAAAAATATGTATCTTTCAGCGCTTATATAGTATGACCTATTGCCACATAAACTATAGACAACATTATAAATCTAAATAAAGACATAACCGGAGTTAATTCCGAAGAATCATAGAAATACTGAGTTAATAATATTATTCTACCTCCGGCCGTAGTAAATTCCTCTGTCGCGAAAGTTTACAATAGTTAAAATATCTTAGTGCATTTCATATTTGCAATGCAAAGGCTTCATTCAATTTATTTTCCTAGGAGCAATCATCGTGTTGTTACTATACAAAATTGAAATGCTTAAATTGCAAACTGGGAAATTTTCGTTTTGCTATTAATTTGTATTTTTATAAATTGAAAACCAGCTTCACGCTGTATCCCGCACACAGCAGGGTAGGCAGAGATAACCTAGTGTTAAAACACTCCGCTCCCCACTTTCTGTCGAATTCTGGAGGCGTTGCGTGTTGAGTGGCAGAACTAAACGCCGCGCTTTTACCCGACGCGACGCCAGAGCGAAATATAAATTTAAGTAAATACCTCGAGTGGGGATCGAATCCACAACCAGTCGGTTTTACAGTCACACTTAGTGCCCTTGTGCCATGACTGGCTTTTAATTTTATTTTTGAAATAATTAGAAACCTGTAGTAAAGTAGAACATGTGGCACTCAATAGTTTTAGATTCGATATCTGTTGAGGTAAATATTTGTGTAACATACCTCTTCGACTTGTAACGTTATAATATCAATGTACTCTCTTTGCTTGGTTCAATAGTTCCAAATAGTTTATTAGTTACGTAATACCATGTCACGTGAAATGCGGCCGCAATGAACTTATGGGCAGTTGCAAACCACCCTATATAAGCAATAGCTATTTAACCAATCTGTTACAGACATTTAGTATCCTTCTATATTGATAGAAATGCCGCAGTAAATTCGAACAATTGTATTGAAAATGAAGGGATTTAGCTAGAGCCTTAGTAATTTACTACGTACGTACTGTCTATGTAATTTGTATATAAAACTAAATGGTTATATAATATAATAAAATGGTATTTGAATTAATTTCAATAATGCAATATTTTTAATTGCATACGATTAGAATGAACGTGAGAAGAGAGGGTGTTGACGGCCTATACTTTTTACGTTAACGAATAAAGAAAAACCTCTATTAAGAACACTAATACACACTATATAAGCACACAAATCTATATAAATTACAAAATAATAATTTTGAAATGTATGAAAATTTCATAATTCTTTTGTCTCTTCAACCCTCTTTCAATAAAATGTTCAATTAATATACTTCCACTATTTTCTATACCGGTTATGTTGGGCTTAATTGCCAATCTGCCGGCGACTGTCAGTTAACCTAAAAACTCGTTCGACTGTTGGCGATATTCTATTGGCTAATGTTCAAATGAGTCCATAATTACTTGTAATTCAAGAGTTGTAAATCTGAGCTTTTAAGTACTAAAAAATGTATTAAGCTCTGAAATAATAATAATTAGGCTAAAGCCAATATCTTGTTTAAAACTTATATTAAACGATAATAGTTTAAAGCCAGCCGACTTTCGGTAGCAAACAAAGAGGATTAAACTTGGACAGGAAGGAGATAAAAATATGGAATTACAATATTTCCTATCTTCCGAATATTATGTAGATCCGTTGGCAGTGTAATAAATGGACGCTAAAGAGGATTTTTTATGATAAAATTGCAATTCACTATTCCTGGGAGCGGAACTTGTGGCTCTCTCGTAAAATGTTGTTTGCTCCAAGTGGACCCTTTTGAGCTATAAAGCTGTTTACTGCTAATAAAACTTGTCCTTTGATAGATAGAATTCCCGTTTTTTTATATGAACCAGTCGTATAAACGTAGCAGTGGTGACAATTTTTCAGTTCTCGTATTTTAAAATCTATGCATGACTGACGGACGGTGTATTGGAAATATGACAACGCCGCGCTTACACCCCACTCGTGCGTCACACGCAGTACATTTATGTGAAATCATTTTGTTGTATATAAGCCGGCGCGCTTTGTCCTGTTACCAGAGGAAAGAAATGAAAATATATATTAGTATCTTTCTTTCCCCCGAGTGGGTATCGAACCCATAACTGTCGGGTTTAGAATCACTCGCTTGTGTCATTTCGCCACGTCTCCCTCTAAAATTATCTCATTTTCATTAACAACATAAGAAAGAAGATTAATGGGTCCAGTTAAAAGCAATTTGATGAAGAAAAAAATAAAGAGTGAAGAACAAGAAGAATAAAGTGCTATAAATAACTTCATAAAATTTTATCTGTAGCAAATACGATTTTAGTTGTAGCAAATACAGATGTGATTTTTTTTTATAAATTTCTCTCAGCTTCACGCTGTATCCCGCATGTACCAGGGTAGACAGTGGAGGTCTAGTGTTAAGGCCCTCCGCTCCACACTTTCCGCCGAATTTTGGAGCCACTGCGTGTTGCGTGGCGGAATTTAACACCGCGCTTTGCCTCTACAGCAGCGCGAAGAAAATGAAAATTGTAAATATTTCATTTTCTCGAGTGGCAATCGAACCTATAACCTATTGCGTTAACACTACGTTCCCTCTGCCTTTTTAAGATATTCTTAAAAATAAATAAATTCTTCAAATACATTTTATTATTACGCAATTACTTAAAGCAGGCACCGCGGCTATACACAAACACTCGAGTAGACTCAGCTGTGTTCGCGTATTGCCAACTACTTACCCGTTACAGATTGCTTCTGGCAGACGATGCTTGGGATCCTAGTATAACATTAACTGTATTTTTTAGGTATCATTCTTCAAATATAGTAAATATTTCATAACTACTATTATTATATAAGTATTAATAGATGGCACAAGCGTGTGCTATAAGCGTGGCAAGTTATAGGTTCGATTGCCATTTCTTCGCTCTGGTGGCAAGGCAAAGTGTGGCGATAACCTCGTCCCTCAACACGGAATGCCTTCAGAATTCGACGGAAAATATGGAATGATGGATGCTCTCAAATAAATTATTTAATGTTTAATAGTCGTTTGTTAATTTTAAATTTTGATTACAATTAAGTGCCTCTTCCGAGTATTTGAGGAGATGACAATTGTGACAGTGTTTTTGGTTTCTAGCTCAGAATAATTTTGCTATCAGCATCATATTATTGTCAGTTTATAGGGCTCACAGGATAGACAGTGAAATCTAGTGCTCTCTCTCAGAGAAGACTCTCCGGTCTCCACTTTTCACTAAATATTTGAGACATTTTAGGCTCAACGGCGTGTTTTATCCTGTTGTCGGAGCGAGAAATCATCATTAACCCAAGTCAGGCCCTATGTTAAAAGCAGAAGAGCAATATTAATTGTGTTTTTTTACATACAAGTATTGCCATTCATTAAAATAATGAATTAATAAATGTATAATTTCCATATAAAATATACTGTTATAATCTGTAGATACATACTTGTCAGAAATAGTAATCAGTAACCCAGTTCAATTTTAGGCTTTGATAAAATGCTTCCAATATTTGTAATTAATTGCTTGCTCGTGAAATTGACTGTTTGCATCAATATTGTGATGGTTATATATTTACTCACCTTTCTTGTCAGATATGCCCCCCCACCCCTGCCTAGTGGGGAGTCATTCTGTTCTTCATTTTTAGCTTATGCTTAGATAAAATGAAATTGATTTCATTTTTTTACCCTCTTTACTAGGTAGGCAGAGGGAACCTAGTGTTGAGATACTCCGCTATGACGCGGAATTCAACGCCGCTTAGTAATATTGCTTGTAAAAATTCCACATAGAAATTGAACCCCATATAAACTCGTGTACAGGCAGCCTTTCCTTAATAACGTTAGTGTTGTATATGTTTTTGCATATATATTTTTTCTTCAAGAAAAAGGTTAAATCAGCTCGGACCTATTGTACTCGCCAGAGTCAGCGTTTCACCCAGTTAGCATGTCAGAATAGAAGGACCCTTGGAAATGAGATTCTACGTTTATATGATAAAATTAGAATAGATTTTACTTTGTAGATTTATTACTTAAACAATAAAATACTGTAAGAATTAAGGCTGTTATGGCGCAGAGACACAAGAGTGCGACTGTAAACGCGACGTGTGAGTTGTGGGTTCAATGCTAACTCAAGGGAATGAAATATTTAATATTTTCATTTCTTTGCTCTGGTAACAAGGCAAATCGCGGCGTAGAGTTTGACAACGTAATATAAAGAAATCGGTGGAAAGTGGAGAACGGGAGTGTCGTAATAGGAACGGTCTGCCTTAACACTAAGTTCCTCCTGTTTACCCTGATTTGTGCGGAATATAACACAGTAAAAAATAGATAAGTACTCAGTTGTAGACACATTTTACTAGTAGCTACTAATAATAAGAGAGAATTGTTAATAAATATATTATTATTAAAAAAAAAAATCTTTTATATATGCCAAATATCTTTTATAATTTCAGTCAATTCAGGCCGTCGTGGCATAGCAGCGCGTTCAAGGGTGTTGCACTGTAACGCGACGGTGGGTTCGATTCCCAGACGAGGAAGTGAAATTTACGTTTATATTTGAATTTCTTCGCTCTGGTATAGAAACAAAGCGCGGCGTTAACTTCTGCCACTTAACACGCAAAGCCTCCAGAATTTAGCAGAAAGTGGGGTAAGGAGTGTCTTAGCATTAGGTTCCCTCTGCATACCCTGCTGTGTGCGGGATACAGCGTGAAGCGTTCTATCATATACCGCCAGGTACCTTAGGTTTTTATATCGACATAAAGTGTCAGTTTTACAATAACAATAACAACGAAGGAAAACGTTACGTTTACTGTATATTCAATATATTTCTGAAAACATAAATAGAAATGGAAAGCGTATATGTGGTTATTATTACGAATCCATTTATAGTGAAAGGATTTGTAAGCTTCAATTTATAAACGTGAGAAACGAGATATCCGACTCAGTATGGAAATTGTATTAACTAACGACTAAAACTGATGCAGCTACAATAGCTTTACTAAGCCTTTGTTTAAAATATATGTTTTACTAATATATATAGAATAGTCCTAAATAGAGGGAGGCCGCAGGAACACATCGGTGTGACTGTAACGTGTTGTTGTGGGTTCGATCCCCACTCGAGGGACTTTTTTTCATTTCTTCGCTCTGGCACCAAGACAGAGCCTGGCGTTGAGTTCCATAACTCAACATGCGAGGCCTCGAAATTTTTTCTAGAAAGTGGGGAACTTAGTGTCTTAACTCTAATAGGTTCCCTCTGCCTATTCTAATGCAATAATTTGATTTTTTAAATAAAATACAAAATATTTCGATTATTTAGACCTAGGTTTTGATATAGGTCAAACATGTAAAAATATGAAAGCCTCATGGAATTTCTTTAACATTTTGTCATTTAAGTTATGTACAATAATACTTTGCAAGAAGTTCTAGTAATTAATATAAAGTATCTAATAACTCGTGGTGTTAGTTAGCTGCTTAATTAACACGTCCTCTTAGCTTCACCGGAATCTACATATGTGAGGGAATCCTACCACGTCTATTTACTATTTCTATTTCGTACTATAAGATTTACCTGAAAGTTTTTCAAACGTTTTTTATTTTTTATTTTCATATAATTGTGTACAGTGTACGTGAACCTATTAAAATAAAAAAAAATAATCAGTTTCACGCTGTATCCCGCACACAGCAGGGTAGGCAAAGGGAACCTAATGTTAAGACACTCCATTCCCCACTTTCCACCGATATCTGGAGGTATTGCGTGTTGAGTGGCGGAACACAACGCCGCTCTTTGCCTCAAAACTAGAGCAAAGAAATAAAAATATAAATGTAAATAAATATTTTATTTCCTCGAGTGGGGATCAAACCCACAACGAACTCGTTAACGAAAGTTAGTTCGGCTAACAGTGCAAACAATACTAACATTAAGTAATTATATAAGTTAAACGCTCTCATCTTTCATCTGCTTCAGAAACTACCTATATTGGCGCGACAAAACCAGAGGTGTACCTGTACTGGTACGTGGGCAGCTGGGCCTCGCTGGGCACGTGAATAGAGTTCAACAGCTTTATATGTATGTATGTAGATTCATTTAGGTTTGATTTTTGGGTGCGATTCAGGCTCAGTAGAATCAATTCGTTTCTGTGCATTTTGTATGCCATTTTTTGTATTGTTTGTCTTTTAATAACCTAACCACATAACCTAATGAAATTTTGTTGTTCAACAAAAACGGTGATAGAAGTAGATCTTGGTGATAGAAGTAAGAGAATGGTTTGACTTTCGCGAACACAGTTTTGCTGATATTGGTGAGGGTTATGTATGAAGATGTTAACAGTAGATCAGGCGAATAAGGAATAGAGGAATCAATAGCATTTGGCGCTCCGTTCTCTTTAAATATAAGAACTAGAATGCTTGAATTTATTTATATAAAATGATCCAAATCTAAATGAATTCTACTTGAGACATGTATTGGCAAGACGCCTTAGGCCATCGTTCATAATTTTCACATATAATAAAATATTTTTTAGTTATTTTTTTCATAAAGTTATTTTTTATCACATTTTGTGCAAAACACCGTACCGCACCAGATAGTCGTTTTAATAAGCAAATAATACGAGGTAGTTATATAAAAACACAGGGCATTTTAAATAGTGCATAACTGCACAAACAAAAGAAGATTCATCGTTTATTTTTCTTTGTTCTCATAATTAGACTACAAGCTAACGTCATCAAAAGGACAAACCGAGAGCTCGCTAGATTCTAATTAGAAGATAAACTATCTTATTTATACTTAGAAACATCTAATAACCTTTTTAAATGTTATTATTTAATTATTATTGTAATTGAGACCGCCGTGGTGCAGTGGTACAAGTATGTGATAATAAATGCGACGGTTTTGGGATCGATTCCCAATAGGGTGATTGAAATATTTTGGAACGAAGTTCCTTACGGCAGGCTTGGAAGGGATAGGGATTTCGCTGCGTGACCGAACTGAAAAAACTGTGATAGTAAAACCGTAAGAAAAATGCGTGGAATAAAGCCGTTAAATGAGACGTGCGCAGGCGCGACAGTCGCATACACAGACGAGTAGTGTATAATACCTTTCTCTTTCTCCCTCTTTCTTTTTTTAGTTGATAATTTGAATTACGATGTTTTTTTATTTTAAGTAATTTATTATTTCCTAAAATACTGAATTTCCTAAATACTTTCTTGTACTTAAATAAAAACTAATCAGCAAAATTTAAGAGAAAAATCAAGAAAACCTACATAAAATTGAGCACGACTTTTTTTGCAATTTGTGTCGATTCTACATTAGCCGAAGGAACTTCGTTCCTACCTGGTGTCACACGACACCACACCGTTTTTTATATTTTCATTTCTTTGCTCTGGTAACAAGACAGAGCGTGGCTTGGAGTTCGGCTACTCAACACGCACTGTCTCTATACAGTCTGTCTCTATCCAGGTTCGGCCTCCTATGGTATAACAGTAGGTACTGTTCTCATTTCGAGACTTGTCCACTCCAGTATCAGCTAGAACCACTTGTTCGCATACAACGTAGAGTCCTTTGAATCGGTGGGGATTACTTAATAAATTTATTTCATTAATATTTTTTGGGTCATGATAGAAGATTCTATAAAATATTAATGATGACTTCACTAATATTTAATAGAATCTTATTATTTCCTAAAATGTGATATAGGTCTTGACACATTGTGTTCAAAAGAAAAAAAAGTAAAAAAAAAAATTCAAATAAGAGCAACTTTTGAGTAAGAAATTCGAAGAATTTATTTTATCCGTAAAAATCAGTTAATTTAAAAAGTTTTATTCCAATAGATCTTTATCGCAAAGGGAAAAAAGGAACTAAACTTCAATACTTCTTATACGTAAACCGATGGCAGGTGACATTTTTAGTCAGATTTTTTTAACTTATTATGTCGAGACTTCATCAAAGTCTAATTAAATTAATTAATTTTACCGTGGAGATCAGACGTCGTTAGTCGTCGAGAGTCTATAATTGAATGACGTAATCAATAATCGTATTTAATAGAGAATAGAAGGTGTATAAGGTAGAAGAACTTTAGTTAAATTCTAAAGAAATTATATTATCTAGTGCCAGATATTAAGCATGATCTGAACTCCCTGGTAGGTCATGTCTTATTCACTTCCTTCACCATACAATTCCCTGACATTGCTTAATAAAAACATGTACAACTACTTATATTTTTGCTTTTCTTTTTTAATTTCCCATTGGGAAGAATCACTTATAAAAAGCGAGACTTTAAGTTCTGCTACTCAATAGGCAATATCGGGAATCAGTTTCACTTGTCACAAACAATAAAGCCAAAAGCTAAAAATAATTTAAAATTCAAATGCTCGTTACTCATATGCGATTCAAAGGCAAAGGAAAATGTACCTTTAAAGATGAAAGTTTCAAAGTGGCTTTAGTGAGTATTGTATCGGTAAGAGCCAATAGTGCTCTACAAAATGACACATTCAGTTTTACTGCGGTGATATAGCGACTGCACTGCACTGGTTGTGGGTTCGAGTCCCACTCGAGGAGATGAAATATTTATTTAAATGTATATTTCCATTTCTTCATTATTTTCATGTTGAGTACTGCCACTCAACACGCAATGCCTCCAGAACTCGGCGGAAAGTGGGGAACGGATTGTTCTAACACTAAGTTCCCTCTGCCTACTCTGCACATACAGCGTAAAGCTGATATTATTATTAATTTTAAGAAATTACACGTATATTTAACTTAAATACATTATAAACCTTCTTGCAAAGCGTAGCTTGAGTTCTGCAACCCAACTCGCAATGTCTCCAGATTTCGGTGGAAAGTGAGGAACATAAATGTCATAATGGGAACATAGTGTTAAGACACTCTGTTACCTGTAGTATACGAGGAATTTTGTAAGCAAATATATCATGATAGGTAATTAAGTACTTTCAGTAAAATCGATATACTTCATATAAAACACACACAGACCAAAACGCCTGCCAATATCAAGATGATTGCGGATATCGATCGTTGTAATGTCACAGCGTGATAAGCTTTCGTACACGAGTTTCAAAACTCGCCTCGTTAAGTCGACGTGCAAATTATTTTTTGACACGTCAGCGTGCCATACTGCATTACAGATTTTCGGCTTGCTCATTAGGGTAGAACATTACATAAGTAAAGATAGAATTATAGTAAAAAGAAGTGGAAAAAGTATGTTGGTACTTTAAATATTTTTACGATAATATATTTAATTATGAAGGATATTTGCTATATATTTGTCAAATTTTTGCTTAATGTACATTTTCAGAGGCCAAAATAAATAACATACTAAAGTGTTAAAATAAATTTAAACCATTTATAATGCCTTTATATGCTGACGTACAATCTAACTGCCATATTGTTAGCGACATGACAAGGGTGCAAGTCGCCAATGGCTAGGTTACTAGTTAACAGGACCTTTTCAAGATACATTTAGGAATCCTGGCTTTTATATGATATTCCTATTCCAGATATTAAGCGAAAGCACTTTTAGCTTATATTATTTTTTAACCATAATATGTACTAAAAAAAGTATTAAAAAAATGGCAAAAATAAAACAATATTTCAATACATTCAGTAAGACTTTATTTTAATTCATTAATTTGAATACATGTAACAGCTGTGCGCTCGTGCAAAAAGACATTTTAATAAAATACTTTTCAAAACCAATTACAAAATAACAGCCAGACTTCAGACACGATAGTAATGCTATAATAAACGTTCGAAAATTTTCAGTCGTAACTTCTAAGAAATAGTCGATTTTACCCCGATTTCTCTATATACATATGTAGGTTTTAGAGTTCCACGAGATCGAGATAAATTTCCGCTTATTCCTACCAGGAAATAATTATAAAAAAACATAATGAACAATTTTATGTGTCAACTTATTTAATAATAGATAGATATGTGTGACATAAAAAAGTTACTTAATTTTAACCCATGAGAAGGCAAGTCTTAAAAATTTACGCGAATAGCGGGGCGAGGGTATCAGCAATAATCGTCTGGATTTAGAAGAATATTCTTCGTCGTTTATTTCAGAAGAATACTCTTTGCATTCTTTTTCAAAAAGTTAGGATTAGATTATGGCTAAATCCAAAACTATCTGAACTACTATCCAGGATAGTTTTTAAGTGAGCATTACGCTCGAGGCGCGCCTTTTCACAGGTTAAACAAATCTGGCGACGGCAAAGAAATAAGCGGAGTTTCGACCATTACAAAATGATTTATTGTCGTATAGACATATATGAATATATCAAAATTTAATGAAAGTACGAAAATATACAAAGGTCGTTTCTTTAGAACCATCTGTCTTTAATAGGACTTCAGGGAATCACAAGTAGGTCATTTACGAATACCATAAGACAAAATTACAACTTTAAAGCTGGTATGTTAATATTGTAGGGTTTTGGAATAAATTATGTTATATAATTCGGTTCTTCTAATATTTAGAGGCGAGTTGATGCAAATGTGGACAGATGGCTTTTAGTCCTTACGGATATGTTTCATAATGATGGAAATATGTCGACGTTCTCATATACCTAACTGGGAATACCAATCTTAAATTAAATAGTAAATTTAATTTTGTTTCATTTTATTATACACAATGTTGATTAAAATTTGTTGTTATAAGAAATAACCATAAAATTACACTCGTTTTTAAAATTATTCTTAATCTATCAGCAGCATCATAAACATATCGACATATTTGTTAAGAACGTTATATTTCGTACTCATTTTTATATTGAAAGATTCAATTTTATTAATATTCATTTTGGCACACCTTGTTCATCACAATGTTTCTTTGGTATAACTTACTGACTTACTATTATAAAGAAAAAGAAACAAATTAAAATAGACAAGAAAGATAGTTAAAAACCGAAGACATTATGCACAGTTGCTAGTACAGAAATCTACACAGCAATTATAATCTACTTACATTTATGACTGTATTAATAGAGGCCATTACTATAAAGCAGTTGTTAGTAACAATATTGTACGAAAACATTGAACACAATACACTATGGTATTTAATTACTGACGGCAATTTCTCAAAATTATATTGTTATTGCTAGACCAAATATGATAATAATCGTGTATGATATACTAAAATGAGCATTAGAAACTGGTGCGAATTATTACGTGGCCTCTAGTAATAATAAAAAAAACACCTATTATTCACACAAGCGTGGAAATAAGGGAGAAGAACAAATCACACAGTACAATGGCGTCCGTATGGCATTCAATTCCTTTACAACCTACCTTTTGCTTGTTGATGAATCCTCATTAAAAAGATTATGATTGTCTTATAAATTGTCTTATAATCAGTATAATTGTCAACATTATTAAAAATTTATTATCTAACTACGTTCCTAAACCATAACATATGATTTAATCAAATGTATAAATAAAATTATATTCCTTAATTCCCTATTAATTTTAATTTAGTTGATGTAATCCATTAGTTTGTCCAATTTAGCATTAAAAGAATTAAAAAGAAACACGTTAGTTCCATTCGTGAAATAAAATTAATTTAATTCGGTTTTAGTAAATTCAATACAACTTACACATTCATTCACAATTTCACAATGGAGCCATTTTTGGATGATGATAGAGTTAAGAAGGACGATATTTGACACTCAGAGTAATTACATAGAAGTACACTCAGAGTAATTACATAGAAGTTGAAGAAAACAGTGCTTTACGACAGTGAACATCTATCATGCGTCTACTAACACTGATATACAATTATTTCAGATTCTAATGGTTACATGCGATTAATTATTGTATTAATTATGTCTCATTCTATAACTTTCTTTTTAAACTTAACCAAAATGTTCATTTAAATATGAAATTAACATGATACGTATGAAAAAAAAGATCGTAAAAAATGTTCAAGAGAAACGAAAGGGTTAAATCTTTTTCAGAATGGTTTAAAGTAGTATAGTATATGTATAAAGGATAGATTTAATGTGGAAAAGTTAAAGAATGAGATACTTTTTATCGCTCCCTAAACTATCCTCACCCGAGACGCTCTTTAGTGAGTTTGTTAAGTCTCTCCCGATGACAAATCTCTTTCAAAACTTAAGCTACATACCGATGTTTGGATAAAACATCAATGGAATACATTTAATATTGGAATTATACACCAATTGAAACTAGTGTATTTAATTTTATTCTTCATATATCTGTTAAATAATTGTTTCACAGCCACAATGATCTAAAAAATTGTATATAAATGGTTGCGATATCGCTACTTGAATTAGTTGACAGATATAATGATTCAATTCGAATAAGACCTCGGGTTAAGCGCAAGGTAAAAATTTAATATACTATTCTGTAAAGACCAAACAACATTCAGTATTTTTTTCTAAAAAATGTTCAAATGACTATTTCGACTACAAGATTTTCTAGAAAAATAATTGTTGAATTTATAATATATTTAGTCATATAACCCGATGTCTATATAATTTGTTGTGGTGTTTGTTTAGACAACGTCGGTATAGAAGGCGTTGCTCGTGCAGTTTCCGTTATCGTTGGGAGAGTCAGGATGTTCTTCAGGTTCAGCTCCGTTGGTCCGTAAATCATCTCTTACCTGTTGTAATTATTTATATACTATAAACATAGATATATTTATATAAATGAAAACCAATGCGCAAAAGATGGTCATATGGCTGAGTAGCCATCTATTCCAGCCTACCTTTAGGGTGAAAAAACACCATTATAATAATAATTATTTTTTTAATTTATTATTATTAAGACATAGAAATTTTAAGGAAAATAATATGATATCGTTTAAGTAAAGTTTTAAAACATTTTGAGCCCAACATTTCAAAAGTTAGCAAAAGAAATACGAGAATATTATCTTCTATATTGTTTTACCTTTTCAACTTGTCGCATGACTCGCAGCATGTTTAGGCCAGCTAAGTTCTTCAGTTCCTGCACGCTCCATTGTCCACTCCTCAGTAGTTCAGCGAATAGTTCAGGGTATTTCGAGACATCCTCCAAGCCACGAGGAACTCTGTAATTGACATTATTAGCTCAAACGTCCTCATGTGTCTCCTCTTGTAAATAGAGCTTTTCAGTAGGTTAAATTGACTTAACACAATTATTGAAACTAAATAAGTTGTTGTAGTTTAATGATTATAAATTTGACGTTTTCACTTGAATTATGATAAGATTTTTTAAAATAGATAACTCTATTTTATATTTTTGTTGTCAGCTTCACGCAACCCGCATTCATCCCGCACAGAGCAAGGGAAGGGAATCTAGTATTAAAAAAACTTCCGTTCCTCACTTACTGCCGANATTCTGCCGAATTCTGGAGGCATTGCGTGTTGAGTGGAAGTCAACACCGAGCTTTGCTTCGACATCAGAGCGAAGAAATGGAAATATAAACGTAAATAAATATTTCACTTCCCCGAGTGGGGATCGAACCTACAACCATCGCGTTGCAGTCACACCCTTGTGCCGCTGCGCCGATGCGGCCTATATTTATATTTAAATATAAAAATTTTATAATATATTTTTCCTGTTCCCGGAGGCACGGTGGCTTCTCGCTCATATAATTTTATAATATATTTATGTAAAATTTTATAAGCATTTCTAAAACAAATGAAATTACATGTAATTACTAGTTAAATTAAACTTTGGGAAATTCTGCACTTATAACATTAAACTTTAAATAGTTTTATATCCGTAAGAAAGTTGCCAACTTTGATCTAGAGTCTTATCAATTCAGACAGTCTGTTACGTTTAGAAAAGCTTTCAAGTTCTAAAATAATTTTAAATATTATGAAAATAAGAACTTTATGTTACAAATAGATCTATTTCAATAATTTTAAGTTTATAAATATTAAAATTTAATGTTATTGTTATTAAGTAAATTAATTATTTGTTCTCTTTGAATCTCTTTCAATCTAAAAGTAAATTTAGAACAAAAATATTTACAAAGCGTCCATTACTAAATACAAAGTATTTGAAATATTATTCGTTATCAAAGCTTACATAATTTAATAGTCGTGATACATTCGTAATTTAAGTAAAATATTAAAAATGCATATAATTTCAATCTACTCATATAACTGAATAAATTTAAATTCGATTGTTATATAAATGGTTTTATAAGTGAAATAGCTTTTACTCGCGGTCTCGTGTCCACTATCAAATAAAAGTAATTAACACGTGGCACATTCTAAGGACCATATAGGGGGTGGGTTACGTCGAAATGAAGTATATATAATTTACAGGCCTCGTCCCCCTCCTCTATAGGCCTCGAAATAGAATATTCAACAAAAAATAAAATTTTCAATTCAATAATCCAGTAGTATCTGAGATTATATCAACCAAATAAAAATCTTCAGCTTTATAATATTAATATACCAGTAAAAATTTAGCCAGTAATTAACCATGATGCTCCAATTGCTGGAGATAGACGAAGTCTAAAAGGCTTGATTGGTTTACCTAAATACTATACCAGTATGTGTGCGAGAATTTTTTGTGTGAGAATTTACTTGCCAACTTGCCACGTTCTATTTATTTAGATTTTGTATTGCAACGCTAGTATGAAGTAGTAAAAGAGCCACTTTTCTTTCTACTTTTTCGATCATACCGTTTCGTTATATTGTTTTTTTTTAGTTTCAAGCTTTATCATACAGCGTGATAAGCAACCTAGTATTAAACATTCCGTTCTCCACTTTCCGAATGGATTTGAGGCAGTGTTGAGTGGTGAAACGCAACGCTGGACTTGTCTTTACCAGACCAGAGCTGGTATTAAAAGATAAATCACCCCCCGGAGTAGGATGTAACCCAAAACAATCACGTTTACAGTCAAACGCTGTTCCTCTGCGCCACGATTGTATGAACACATAAAATATTGACATTTAAAAAGTATACAAAACTTTTCTTAATAATATTTACCTGTTAACTCCATCGAAATCTCCACCGATACCGACGTAATCAGCCCCAATCATCCTCTTGAGGTAATGGAAATGTTCTAAAAAAACATTTATTATTTAAATTGAAGAACTATTATTATTTTTAGCTTCACGCTGTGTCCCGTTTGTAGCAGGGCAGAGATATCTTAGTGATTAAGATACTGCATTAAATAATTAATTTCCCTGAGTGCTTCAATCAATGTGATTTCTTTACATACCAATCAATTAAAACAATTACTTCTGGCATGTAATCTAAGTATATAATAGTCCGCGAGGTCAAAGCTGAGCTCAGCATTTGCTCGGTAACGTCACTTGCTTGGTCTAAATCAGTTTATATTGCTTGTCTCTTGTACTGATAGCAGACACAAATATTTAATTCTGTTCTGTTCTGTTCTTAATGATATAACGAAAATAATTTTTAAACACAAACGACAGATAAAATCAAAATTATATTATGTCCATAAGAATTGGTATATATTTTTTATGTAAATTATTATATGTTGATTTAATAATAACATTTATTTAAAAAAAAAATTGACTCTATTTTTATAATCATTCATAGATACAAATGCAATACCAGCTAAACCCTCGCGAACTCGTATATGCCTCTAGAATGTGAAATTACAATACAGATTGTAATTGTTAAAGTACAAAAGGCTCTAATTGTCCCTCTTAAATTACCATTTGCTGGAGTAAATTATGTGTTTTGATGTTTCATTGCAAATTATGGTAAAGAGTTCAGCTTAATTATAAACCTTATAGCGGCTCCGCGTCTGACTACTAACGCAACGGTTGTGGGTTCGATTCTCAGCTGGGGTATAGATTCTTTCTTCATTCTTGCCACTCAACACACAATCTCTCGTACATCGGGATATTCTCTGCCTTGCTTTGCGGGTAAAAGCGTGAAGCTGGTTTTTATTTGTACCAGTTTAGTTTGCCACATTTTGCTTGTTAAAACACTGTAATATCTAAAAAGTTAACAAAAAGTAAACATTAAGCTCAATTACCTACATTTCCTTAGAGTCTCGTGAGCTTATGATATTGTAAGCTCAACAGAAAATGCACATATAGCTATTAGGGCGGCAAAAATAAATTTGCTTTTCTAAAAAGAAAAAAACTTTTTGACGGAAAAAGCACTTTTAATTTGAAAGATTAAAATATGATTGCCAAGTTATCTTTTATTACGGAGTTTGCACATTGTTTACTTTACATAAACAACGTTTATGTTAGTTTTACTGTTCCCAAATATAAGCATAGTTGAACATTCTCTTTCGCTATTATAAACTTTTTATAATGATTATTTTAGTTTTGTATTAATTAATTTTCAAAGCATACATTATACATATATATTTTCAAAAATCAAATGAATAAGTATTTAACAA
>JAKRZM010000772.1:882916-942969 GCA_036379175.1 Heliconius cydno galanthus | reverse complement strand
AAATTTAAGTAAATATGTTGTGCCCCTGCGCCACGACGGTCTCATAGTATTTATATACAAATCATTATAGTATTTATATAAAAAATTAAACAATTTCGAGATTCATATAGAACTTATTAGCATAAAGTACACTAAGCGGTAGTGCCGCTCTAGATTTAATCTAGATTCTTGTATTTAGATGCAACTTGAAATTGGAAGGAACTTTTTACTTTTATGACTCTAACCTTTGTCCTGTATTGCGAAATTCTGATGATAACTAATACGCCAACTTAAATAAAAGCTCTTTAAAACATCCAAAATGATATGTAAATAACATTGGTTGTTTATCTAACTCCTCCTCGCCTCCAGGCTCCTTGTCACTAAAATATTACAATTCCCCCATCCGAGCACCGATACTCTAGTAAATCTCGCACGCGCTACAAACAGCGTACGTAATACATCACTTACCATGGATTGGATGATATCGTCCGGGACGTTGCGCTTGTGAGGACAGAGGCTGTACACGGAGGAGTGGCTGAAGATAACCGGAGCCTTCGACAACCTGATAGCGGCCCGCGTCGTGTTCTCCCCGACGTGGGACAAATCGACTAACATGCCGAGACGATTCATCTCACGAACTACTTTCTGTTGACAAAAACAATATAATTAATTGCATTGTCGTCGAGCCGAGCTTATGTAACTTTGTAGTTCATCGATTTAAAGCTAAATTTATATTTGGTTAAGTTTAACTCAGATGGCCTGGCGTTTTGGTCAATTTTCCTTTTAAAAAGTTTGTAATTGTTAATATTTGTTTTATTTTTATCGTATAAATAAAAAGAAACACCAATTTAACTTATTTTATTCGATATTGTGATATAGTACTCATTAATTTTATTGAAATCTTTAAATTTTGTAAGTATATATTATTTGGTCAATTTAAAACATAAATTAAGCTAAAAACGAATATAGTACTTTTATACATAAATGGAATCTAATATTGTTATCTGAAAAAAATATTTTCATAATAAATTACATAACGAGAACCCATTTAAAGCAACAACGAAACAATATAGGCTTGTAAATCAAACAGTTAAATATTTTGTTCCACTCATAAAGAAACACTCGGCTTTATTAGCGTACAACAAACGAATTGTTAATTTGCGGGAGACGTGAATAGACCTCCATTGGTGGTTTTAATTATTTAAAAATATTTTATTTAAAAGATAATATGGTAAAAGGTAATAAATATTTTTTTATTATTTTGGAAATATAAATAATGATTTTTATTAAATATGGTGTTGATACCACCGTCTAATATATTTTTTTATTTAACTTTAAATCTACACTAAGTACAGCTTTTTGAAGTCGTTAAAGCTTTTTGAGGCTTTTCTTGTATTAAAATCATTTTGGATAATAGAGATGATATGGAAAATTGTAACAGCATAAAATAATACTAATAAACATTTTCAGGATTTGCCTCCATACCATGGTGAAATATGGTTTTTATTTTTTTAGTAAAGCTTTTTTAAGTCATTAAAGTTATTTTAAGTAAACTAAATACAGTTTTAAGTAAAAAAAAAAATCAAATATGATGTCCATACTATGGTGTAATATGGTTATTTAAGTTTTGGTTTTTAAGGACAGAGTTTTGAAGTAGGAAAAGCTTTTTAAATTAATATAATTAATACTAAAACAGAAATAATACAATTAACTACAGGTTAAATAAATATTTTTTGATACACAAAAGTCACAATATTATAAACAATAATTACTTAAATTAATACAGTTAACACATTAGAGCATTATTAGTAATTCGCGTCAGCCTTATAATAGGTTTAGTTTCTAAAGCGCTCAGCTTTGTGATACCGCACCTAATGCATGTAAACAGAGAAATTATGTTTAAATTATCTAGGTTCGTATAAAGCTACGATCTTCATAGTAAATTGAACGTATAGTGAACTATTTAGCCGTTGTCTATGGGTTTAATGTTAGAAATGTACATGCATTAGTGTTCAAAAATAAGTTAATGTCTTTAAAATATTCAAGTAAATATGTCAAAACTGAATGTTTATAGTTAAAGTAACATGTCTAGATTTTATATAGGGTGAGAAATGTAATTAGTTAAATTTTAGGTAATTTATTTCGACATTTTGTGTTGGAATCTTGTCGTAGGCCTTATCACTTGTTGGAGTCAGTAACAAACTAAACACTATTTATGGAAGTGAATATAAAAATGCGCAAATGTACTTTCAATTCAGTTATTGAAATTATATTCTGTTATTACTGTTCTTCCTTTTTAGTAGTTTTTGGCTGAATTTGTCTAAATATGTTTAAAATAAATATAAGTGGTAATTACTAGTAAATGCAAATATTATATCTGCAAGAGAACCTGTAATCATTAAAAAAACACATAAGTGTAAAAATATATAAGTTTTTTAGCTTCACGCTGTATCCCGCACAGCAGGGTGAGCAGAGGGACCCTGGGAATCTAGTGTTAACACACTCCAAAACTTACAATTAATCAGAATGAATACGACGCAAAACAACTTGCTCACCTCTCCGAATTCCGTTAGACCATTTGCAGCGGGAGGCTCGTTGGCTGAATCGGCCCTACGAAATAACAATACAAATAAATGGTGCGACAAATAATATAGGCGCAAACAAAGGGGTAACTGCATCCCCTCACATTTTTCGCATTGCCAATAATAACGATTAGTTACAATATTAAATTCGCTAGCATTAAATAAATAATATAAATAAATAATATATAACTAACAGTTTTCCAGTGAATTGAAAATAGGATATATTACAAAAGTGACTTACCAAGGCGTATTGCAAGTATGAGTCAAGGTCATATAGCGGACGCCGAGTTGATAGTAGCTCCTGAGAATTCCGAGGGAATTGCCGATAGAATGGCCACCTTCGATGCCGATGAGAGATGCTATCTTCCGTGGTCTAGCGCTGTGGGCCTCGAGAATTCCTGTTTTGAAATATATATATATATATATATCAATGTGTCGTTACAGAGAGAAGATAAATGAATAAATATGTTCGAATACATCTTAATAAATACTTTTTTTGAAAGTCGGTTGAATAATATAATACCAAAAGGCTTCGGTTGAATAATATAATGTCCAATATTGAGAAATATTAATACGTTTCCATTTTAGGGGTTTCTTTGTGGTCAAATAGAAGATAATAGAATACCTCCGACACCAAAAGGTCTAAAAAGAATCAAGAACATTCGATTATTTCACCTTTCTAAAAAAACTAAATCAAAATAGTTTCATCCGTTTGGGAGCTACGATGTCACAGACTGATAGACAGATACACACACACACACACATATATACACATACCTGTCAAACTTATAAATACCCTTTGATTTCTCTGGGTTTTATAAAGAAATTAAATTTAAAAAATAATAGGCACACAATTTAAATAGTAGAAGCAAAAGCATAAAATCAAAGGAAACTAAAACTAAGCACAAATGAAATCAAAAGAAAACAAAGGATTTACCAGTGACTGAAGTAGCGAGCTGCAGATGTTGAGGATACTTGTCGACGAGGCGACGGATGACGTCGATCTGTTCCAACGTCAGTTGCACCGCGTCCTTGTTCTGAGTGGCGCAGGGGACGAACGCGGACCAGAACTGTCCAAATATATTACAAATTCTAAAGATTTTTGTTTATTTAATAAGTCCGTAAATAGCTACTACTTACATATAATTTTTAAGATCATAGTTATTCTTTTTTTTCAGCTTTACGTGTGCCCTAAATAGCAGGACAGGCAGAAGGAGCCTAGTGCACTCCGTTCCCCACTTTAAACCGAATTATGTTACCAGAACGAGCAAATGAAAACATTAAATAGTTCATTTTCTCGAGTGGGAATCGAACCCACAGTCTATTATTTTTATAGTCGTACACTTCAGCCCCCTATGCCACGACTGTCCTAAATAAATAGAGAGTAGTGTATAGAAGTAAAATGAAATCTGTTAAGGAGATATCTTATTTCATATATCTATCTATATATATAAAATCGAAAGGTCACTCATTCATCACGAAATCTCAGAAACTACATGTGCTAGGAATCTCAAATTTTGCATAGGAGTTACTTATAGGACGTAGGTGCTCGCTAAGACGGGAATTTGCAATATTCGACTTCTAAGGGGTTGTTTTTGGGGTCGAAAGTTTGTATGAAACTTCGTTACTACAAATGCTAGGAGTCTCAAATTTTGCATAGACGTCACTAGGACGTAGTCATGGAGACAGAAATTAATAATAACATAGTTCACGCGGGTGTAACCGCGAGCGGGCCGCTAGTCTATCTATATATATAAAATCGAAAGGTCACTCACTCATCACGAAATCTCAGAAACTACCATAGCTAGGAATCTCAAATTTTGCATAGCAGTTACTTATAGGACACAGGTGTTCGCTAAGACGGGAATTTGCAATATTCGACTTCTAAGGGGTTGTTTTTGGGGTCGAAAGTTTGTATGAAACTTCGTTACTACAAATGCTAGGAGTCTCAAATTTTGCATGGACGTCACTAGGGTACTAGTTCACGCGGGTGAAACCGCGAGCGGGCCGCTAGTATACATATATTAGAGAATATTTTCATTCATTAAGTGAAACAGCTACCAAAATCCAGTGTCAACAGACTCAACAGTAATAAATTTATAATAATAGTGGGTACTCTGTGAACGTCTGTTTCAAATGGTCGTTATGAAAATGTACGCAGTTTTAATTAAAACCCTCAGATAATACGAATATTGCAGCGTTATGACGAGGGTCAGACAGAAAGTGGAGGTAACAAGTTTTTGTTTGAGCTTATTTTGATGGAAAGGAGAGGAAAATATTTTCAGGATAGAGAAGGCATTATTTTAAATTGCCAAGACTCTAAAACCCCGACTGGTGAACCTTGGTCTTCTATTTACATATTTTATTCTATTATTGTCAACTGTATGGTGTTTGTTTCTACTATTGTCCTATTTAAGTAATATGCTAGTTTTAATATGTTTAAATTGAACAAATGGTTCATAAACATTTTTTTTGTGTTATGTAATCCTAAAAGCTTCCATTCCACTGAAAGTACTAAGTTTTAACAATTTATCTATTTAAAAAAATATTTTAAAAAAACTGGCGATACGAACCGGCTTCTATCTATCATATATCACCTCTGAGCAACTGTATACTAATAATTATTATTTACATAATTGTATATGAATAAATGTTATAATGCAATGTATTTACTTACACTAAAGTTTGTTCTTATTGTAATCTTTATATCGTATATTTAATCTTTATAATGTAAATCCGCTCAGTCACGAAACATTTATCATTTTCAACTCTTTTTTTTTGAATTATCAAATTTGTTGAATTTACCAAGGGCACATTTTAATTATTATGCCAAAGAAAAGAAGCTAATTAACAGCATTATAAGATATTCCATATTGTATTAATAGAGGCTTTTTTCTTTATAAAAAAAATTTCCTGATTTAACTTTGTTATCTTTTAAAAGCAGCTTCACGCTTCTTTCTAACCTTGCTACGCGGAAAATTCATGAACGGAAATGGAATTAAATTAGTGAAAAACGGAATGTTTTATCAGTAAGATCACTCCGCCGGAGTAAGCAGAGTGAAGTGAGTTAGTGATAAGACATTTCGTTTCCAACTTTCCGTGCAATTTTCGTGACATTGCCTATTATCTATCAATATTTTTTAGGTTCATGCTGTATCCCGAAAATAGCAGATTAAGCAGAGGGAGGTACCTACTACACTTCCGTTTCCTACTTTTTACTAAATTCTGGAAACCTTATGTGTTGAGTGACAGGACCAATAACTTAAAAAATTCCTTTACTTAAATTATTCCTTTTTAATGGGAGTCGAACTCACAACTATCATCTTAACAGTCAGACCACTGCTCTCCCACTGCCTCAAATATTAAATGCATAAATTAGACATAATTTATATCAAAGAAAAAGTAACTTGACGAGATAAAATAAAAGTCATTTACATATACTCGGGACGTATTTCAATCGACCGATTTCTAAGTTACTTTTCTCTTGGTTTAAATTGAATATTCTATCAATAGCCAGAGCAAGCCTTGTTTGTATACGGTTGCTGGGTGTTATAACTTTTATATTAAACTTAAATGAAAGTAAGGATATATGGAGATTGATACCTATTTTTATTTTTGTTTTCTCTGTTTCCCGCCAAAGGAGAGGCGGAGGGAACAGTGCACCTAGTGTTAATACACTTTGTTCCATATTATCTTTTACACTTTGTTCCATATTATCTTTCTTTCTACACTCTCCGCTGAATTTTTGAGGCATTATATGTAGGGAGGTGGAACTCATCGAGGAAATGAAATATTAAATATTCCATTTCTTCGAGTGGGAATCATCACAAAATAGGTAAATGTATATTTTTTAATGAAATAAAAACATTCGAAATTATACGTACTTGTGCTCCAACCATGCCTTCTCTGAGTCGAGGGAGATCAGTGTGGGAGTACTTAGAGATGGACCAGGGCTCCACTTGTGTGAGGTCGGTATCCAGTTCAAATTCGTTGATCTGATTGCGCAGGAATTTCCTGATGTTCCAAGGTAGATCGTTGTGCCTAACAACAATATAAATATCTTTATTAAAATTTAATATTAAATATATTTAACAAGTGTTATTCCACACTTAGGAAAAATTTTTAAAAAAAAATGTCACAACGATATTTTTTTTATACGCCGAAATTATTTTACGCTTGTTACAACTTAATATTATCAAGAAGTCACCAAAGAAAATTCGAGGCGGTTGTACTGTAAATTTAGGAGGCATTGCGTGTTGAGTGGCAGAACTCAACGCTGGCTTTAGCCTCTACACCAGAGCAAAGAAATCTCCTTGAGTGGGGATCGAACCCAGTCCCACTCTGTGCCCCTGGCCACGACTGGCCTCTATGTAATGTATTCATCTAATGTATTATATCGTCATACTAAAGAGCTAAAACTCTTACCGAGAAGGTCGAACTAAATAAAGCTCCAGAAAAGATAAGCACAATAAACTTCATACACATAACACAATGGGGGCGGCAACACAACTAGTACAAACTTTATACTAACATACCAAAGTTTGTTTACTTAAAAAAATGTACAAGAAACAAATTATACGTTAAGTAAATCATTAGAAAGGGTAATAGTATAATTTAAAGTTAACTAAATATGCGTATTTAAATTATTTTAATTAATTTACTAACAAATCTTGCAAGCAAGAATTTTATAAGGATCACTACTAACAATATTCGTATATCTTTCTATATTGCGATATTGTTATATATTTATAATATTTATTTTTAAGTGCGGCGTTGAGTTTCGCCACTCAACACGCAACGCCTCCAGAATTCGGCGGAAAACGGCGAACGGAACGGCGAAAAATGGGGTATGGAACCATGTTTGTTAAAGTAAAGTGCATATATTTAATGTGGTTTATACGATACTAAAATACAAACAATTTTTATATTTTTTATCTGTTTGCCTTTCTGTTTGTGTAGACTAATCTCTAAAACAGCTAAACTATTTTTATGAGATTTTCAAAAAGATAGAGAGGGTTATGGAGAAATATTTAAGCTACTTTTTATGACGTGCGTCTACCGTGACTGTGTAAACCATCCTAGATAAATATGAAATAACGATATTTACCTATGCTTTTAATTTTTTCTATTAAACATGACAATATATGCTACCAAAATTCAATAAAATTTCAAAATATTTGTTCAAATAATGATTATTCAAGTGTACCCATAACAGTATTTACTATTAAGCAACTTGAATCTAACTTCAACAACTCACCCGTCAGTAAGAGGAACTTCTTCTAATATTTGCTTGGCTATCTCAAGCCGTTCCCGGTCGTAGGACGCGGCTGCCACCACTGCCATGACCGCTAGAAGCACGCAGACCACAGCCCGCCCCTCGTTGCGGTTGATCATTCTCACTGCTAAAAATATTAAGAATTAAAAAAAATCAACTTCTAGGCAACTTCTAGGCAACTCTCCGTTCCCGATTTTCCGCCGAATATTTTCGGGGCATTGTGTGTCAAGTGGCGGAACTTAACGCCGGGTTTTTGCTTTTATGCCAGAGCGAAGAAATGAAAGTATTAATTAATTTGAAAATTATTATGAATGTTATTAAAACATAATTATGTAGTGGTACCTTTACAAATATAAAATAGCAACATTATAATACTCTCAAAAAATATTTGTGTTTACGTAAGAGTGTAATTTTAAAGGTGGCCAACTTTTAGGCACATAAAAGTAGAATGGCCTAGTTACTTTGTAGAATATTTTCATTAGTCATTGTACAGATAAAATCAATCTTAAGTATTTATTTCTGTTATCACTTAAAACGTATTCAATTCGATATCTCTACTCTTTTTTCAGTTTCATACTTTATCTCAAATAATAGAGAAAATCTACTGTCAAGAAACTCTCTTATTTCATTTTCTGTAAAAATGTCTCCAGAATTCGGCGGAAAACGGAATGTCTTAACACTAGATTCCCTCTGCCTACCTTGCTGTGTGCGGAATACAACGTGACGCTAAGAAAAGTTTATACTTTATATTTAAGCGACTATTATTACTTTTCTCCTTCAAAATTTAAAATGAATGGAAACACCTTGGTTAATATTATGCAAACCCAAAGAAATCTTTCTAGACTCTTATCAATTTCCCTACATTTGCATTCGATTGAACCGTTCTAAATATAGTATTTAGAATCTTGAATATATTTAGATGTAGAATACGGGAACAATGGCACTTCACATTGACGCTAGTATAGGTTGTGCTTATTTTTAAGAAAAAACAAGGTAAACGAGCGAACGGGTCACCTGATGGTAAATGATCACCACTGCCCACGACCCCGTATAGCACCAGAGGAGCTACAGTGCTTTATGGTGGAGATAGACGAGGTTTTTGAAGGTACCCAAGTCGTATTGACCTGGAAACATTGCCGCAGGTAGGCCATTCCATAGAAGCGTGGCGTGGAAGGAAGTTCCTACCACACAGCAGTGGAGTGCCACGTATCCAGATGGTGTCGATGGTATTTAAGTTGTGACGTACTGTGCGGTTAGACCATTCTTACTTGAATATGGTAGATAGTGGGTTGAAATCCTACCTATTTGAAGCAATATTTATTTTCTACATTTACATTTTTTAAATAAATAAATAAAAATGTTATATTCTGAAGCTATTTTCGATTTTTTAATTAGGTAATTATTTTTAAATTATATACTGGTATCGTTGCTCTCAATGTATGTAAATTGAACGGAATCTGAGAAACGGACTATCTAAACACTAAGATGTCCTAGTTTTTCCCGTTTTCACCAAATATTGGAATATGTGAGTGCTTATATAAAATATAATTAATATATTTCAATAAAACATGAAACTTACAAATATTTATTCATGTTTTTATAATGATTATCCAAATATGTGTATATTATGCAATTCATTAAACCTACAACTCTAACCTATTACTCAGATATCATAGTAAATATAAATAATTGTACCAATTAGCTATGATATAATAAAGGTCACGGTCATATGGTAATTATTATCGGATTGCCGCATAGTAATATTAAATTACAAACATAATATATAATTATAGGGTAAGTTGCTTCACGTTTTTTTTTGGATAGCAGCGTAGAGAGAGGGAACCTAGTGGTAGTGGTAAGAAACTCCATTCCCCACCGCCGAACTCTTAAGGCATTGCGTGGTGAGTGGCGAAACACAACGCCGCGCTTTACCTCGATACCAAAGCGAAGAAATTAATATATTCAATAATTTATTTATATAACACTCGTATTATATTCGAATACATTTTAAATGGCAAAGAAAGCCTAACATTTATTCACTCCGGTTTCTAGTTAGTGTCGTACCCACTGTACCAAAGAATGACTATGTTATCCATAAAATCCTTAAAATATCTCTTGCAATAACAAAAGGTATACAAACTATATAATTGACAAAGCTGAAGACAAGTCTAAGTAGAGGATCTTAGAAATTAGTCTGAAGTTCAATTTAAATATTTTTTTTAAAATTCTAGTTTTATAAAACGTGCCTTTAGCTCTTAAATATTTTCTAAATTTAATGTTTAATATTCCGTTCTTTGTTACGAACAAGAGTTTCTAAAGAATTTCATAGTTAACTCACCTCTAGCAATAAAGTTGGGTAACTTAATAATTCTTCTTGGGGTATGACCTGTAAGAAAAAAGAAAGTTATTTTTTACTTTACCTCAATAAACTATTAAAAGTACCTACTTTAAAGAGCTGAATAATTATAATAAAAAGCGTGAACGTGAAAAAAAATTGAATTAGAATAGAAGATAAGTATAATATTTTGGAATGGAATTTAAATCCCAATATTATTGTCTTACAGAATGGCCATATCGCTTTATATTTTTCAATAATGTCATGAATATTGTATACAGTGCTTATGTTACAATAATTGTCACAGTATTTGATCGAACGTTCAAATATTTAGCTTTATAGCAGTACAAGCTGTCAGTAAATATACCGTCATTAGACGCCTATTGACCATGACGTCGATAAAATGGTAATGAGTTCGCAATCGACGCGACTATTGTAGAGAATTAGAATAGGATTTTAGAATTTCGTCTGATGATTATATATTCTGGAACGGAAGTACAATTTAATGAGAACTAAGAAAATTTATTTTAATAGGTTATTTTTTTATTATTTTTAACTTTACCCATTTTGCCTCGTGGGCGATACAGAGAGAACGGTACATAGAGAGATTATTATGATAATACGAGTATGCTATAATATTTCCACCCATAAAGAGACTATACAAAAATAAAAATTACCAAATTTGACCTGTAATTTCTGAGATAAGAACGCTCAACTCAAATAAACTTTCCAGATTTTTTATATTAATATAGAAGAAAAAAAAAATACTTCGACTACAGTTATTTAGAAATATAAACAAAGAGGTTTAAAGGGTAAAACTTATCTTTGGCAATAGTTAAAACACGTGAACGAAAAGTTATTTGGCGATAGCGGTTGGTAGATATATAGTAATAGTGAATGTTGGGCTTAGGTCGAGAATAGATTCAATAGTATGCGAGTACAGTAGGTTAGGTTTTTAGTTAGAAATACAAGTGTATTGTTGAGAGTGATTGAAATTCTCCGATCGACCATCTAAAGTAGAATATTATACTAGCGAAACATTGTTAATATTTTTAAAATATTCGATCAGTGTGGAATAACACTTTAAATATTTCAAAAATATCTATTATTTAACCCGAGAATGATAGTAATATTTATATACTATATATTTAAAATATATATTTTTAAATTATTTCAAAAGCTTGACGATAAACATTGGAACGATTATTTTGCCAATTCTATAGTGAAAAAATTCATGAATTCTAAATATAAGAACTCTGTGTGAAGACGGGTATTTACAATCTGGTGAGGTCAGAGATCGCCGCTAGTCTAAATATATGAAAGGGAAGGTAAATTATATATGAACAAACAGTTCAAACGGTTCGGTCACTTGACGAGTCTTATTGAAATTTCGTACATTTATATGTATGTATACAAATAATTTTAATATGATAGATATTTACTAAAGCAAGATTATGTGAAATTAATTTTTCAAATAATTAGGTACATCATTTATCAAATTTTGTCGTACAAGTTAGATTTCGAAGTCGCTGATTGCGAAACAATGTCGTCTCAGGCTAATTGAAAAAGTTTTTACTTCTTAGGAGTTTTAAAAACAGACACAGTTTTTTTAACTTCACGCTTTATTTATCCCGCATATATAGTCGCTATTTGTCACTATGAGACTCTAGTGACTCTAGTGACACTCCGTGCCCACTTTTCCGCTATTCTTCTTTATATTGGCGTGACACTTAGTCACCAGACGAGAAAAGAGATAAATGAAATAAATAAATCAATCCCCCAAAATCGGTTTACTCGCAACCGTTGCGTTTAAAGTCACACGCTTGTGCCACTGCACAAGGGCAGTGCACTCTACATTAAAAAAAAAACAAACATACATAAAAAATATAATCAATTTTATGCCAAGTTTTTTTGTACAGCCTCCAGACGTCGAGTGCACACTAGATCTACAATCGTTCGTGTGAAAAACCTCTCCGCCTTTTATATAACTTCCGTACAATTATTCGTTTTGTGGAACTCTCAATGGCTCTTGGGCCAGTATTGCGAGTTAAGCGTCAAAACTGAATCGTGTTAGCAGAACACTTTATAATAAAATTTGCTTTTTTTTTATACCTACAATTTCCACACTAATATTATTACAATATGAAAGTAAATCTATCCGTTTGTTTGTCTATCATGATTTTAAGACTTTAACCCTGTTTTCGAACCCTAAGGGATTCCCCAAAGACATTTGGGGTTGATTATTTGTTTGAAACTTCAAGTGCAAAGAGTGTCAAATTTTGTATGGACAATATTTATAAGACGTAGTAGTACACACTAAGATGGGTATTTGCACCAAAACTGTTCCTATTAAATACGACAACTTTTGAAAGCAGAACAAATAAAACTCTAAAAGATATAAATTAAAAAAATATTTGTTACAATGTGAATAGTTTATATATAACTTAGTTTTATTATATAACTGTATTTTACATTATTATTTAGTTTTTGTTTACTCTTATTATATATTTTTTTAACTAATGTAATATCTATATACATAATTTTGTTTTTTTTATTTAAAATTTTGGTAGTATGGTTGTAGAATCATTTTTAATTGTTTTTAAATTAAGTGTAGGATATTAGGTTTTAGAATACCTGCTTTTAGTTATAATCATGTTGAGCTAGCCTGTAAGTGTAATGTGCAATGTAAAACATTTTTAAACCTTTGTACTTTTTTTTTTAAATGTTTATATCTTTTGTATGTTACGTTGGCTTGCCTAATAAATAAATAAATAAATTACGATTCATTTAATGTACAACAGTGTCGATAACCATACTAAAATAACTAACCAATTTTCTCTAAACACAGAATATTAAATATATATATAATGGCAATGGCGAAGCCACATTCGAGTTGCTAACAAGAAACAAAATGAATAATCAACTGTAGCTAACATTGCGGCTTTGCACGATTGTAGATTTTCAATTCCATTTAGCTTTTACCCACTCACTGTGATTGACTTTTTTGAATTAGCGAACTTGAACCGAAGAACTAACTTCTATTCCTAGAACCACTCCGCCAATTGAAATTAGCTATGTCGGCTTATACTATTTATACGATTGAAAAAAAAAAGAAAAAAATCTTTTCTTCACACTTTCGTCTAAAAAAATATTGTTAGAAAATGTGAACACGGCGTTCGCGTGAAAATGTGAATAGCGGGATTCGAACCTGCAAGTTATTTAATTTTGTTTAATTTTAATTTGCTCATAGTTGTAATTAAACGTTAATTTTATTTTACTATAGTTATTTTACAAATCTTTAGGTTAAAAATATGTTATACTAAAAAAAGCATATGGCAACAAATTCTATACGAAAATTTTCTGAATATACGAGGACTTTTGTTCGTCCGTATAATATTTTATAGTCATATGACGACCGCGCATCGACGTTGTATGTATTGAGATAACATGAACCTTTTTTATTATTAAAGGTAAAAATTTAGTCGAACAACGAATTATGGAAGAACAACAAAAGTCAACAAAGAAAATATAAGAGATTAAGTAAGTTTTCTCCTTCTTTCTCGTACTTGCTTGTTTTTTTTTTCTTCACGCTGTTTCCCGCATATAGCAGGGTAGGAAGAATGAGGCTAGTGTTAAGATATTCTATATCTCACTCTCCGCTTAATTTTCAAGATGAACGACCTTTGAGTGGTGGAACTCATCACCAGAGAGAATAAATGCCAAAAAATCATTCCCCGAATAAGAATCAAGTCCACCACCGTCACCTTTACAGTTAACTGATGTGCCACTGATTTATAATAATTTATTTATTTACTAAAGATATTTTTTAGAAACGTATAAAATTTGAACGTACTGGGATTTGAACACGCGCCTCTTGGAAGCTGTTCAAGAGATTAAAATTTCGCTCCAGTTTACACAATTTATTATGCTATATAAGGCTATATATAGGTACATATAACAATAACTTTAAGCGAAGCCGCGTTTAGGTTGCTAGTACAATATAAAAGTTTAGAATTTATGAAACCACAATAGATTCCTGAAGCGGTTAAGCATTTCCAGATTTTCTATAGCAAATTATATTAAATTGCTCCATAACTTTGAATATCTTATCAAAGTAAGCAGCAAGATGTCAAGATAGGATAATAAATTATATCTTAAGCTGTAATTAATTAGAATAGACTTAGATATTTGGCATTTAAAATGGTTTCAATTCGTTACTATAAATGTTTTATTTGACTTGAATGGAATTACTTTAAGGGATGAATTATTGATATTGCTAGGTTGAAGTTGCGGTAACTTCTACAATTCAAATTTTATCTGATGGAGAATCCATTTGACTGAGGATGCCTTAATAGTTTGTGGAGAACCTATATTAATTTAATTTATTGTGTCTCGGGTCGGTCTGGCTCTTGTACGTCTTCGTTCATTTGAAACTTTTCCACTCCGAGTATCTGACTTGAGGAAACGAAGTATGTTTTCATACAAAATATAGAAATAACTATTTGCCTGCGATTCCATCTGCGGATGACCTTCGAAAACACAGATACTGGAGGAAGGTCACGTAAAAAGCATGGAGGGTCCTCATGCTTGGGATAGGACCTCCCCCAGGAGAGTGTATATGAAGAGGTTGATGACAGTGGAAGACGTATGTAGAGACCTGTAGCGTTTGGCGCAGCTAAGTTAATTTAAGTTAAGTACCTATCTCGTTTTCGGAGTATAGTTGAAGCGTGCCCCCTATAATTTTTTTTGATTTTTTTTTTTATTTTTTTAATTGTAAATTCAAATACATAGTAAAATCATCTATACATATAAAAGTAAATGGAGGTCAGGGGCACAAGCATGCGATTGTAAGCGCCTGTTGCGCTTAGAATCTATCTTTCTGATTGTCTGAGTTAATATCCGGAATAGCTAATCCGATTTTCATGAGATGAACACTGATAGATAGACTATTGAAAAATTATAGGCTTTTATCTCGGAATCCACGCGAGTTTTCCGCAGCAAAAACTGCATTTGTCCTGCGCACATAGCCTACCTAGATAGATATGAAATATTTTTTCTCTTTACGACATTTTTGCGAGCAAAATCAAATAAAAACCCCAAAAGCTTTTAAATTATAGTTTATTTAATGCATAACAGTAATATACATTAAAATAATCATAAAAAATAATAATAAAAAATCTTTAAATGTGCTTAAATAAATATTCGTATAGTTCAAGCGGGCGAAGCCGCGTTAGATCCGCTACTATACAAATAAAAGTAAAGAAAGTATAAAAAACGTTACCTTAAATGGTGATTATTATATGAATAAACGCGATAAGCATTTTATTGCCCCCGTGTTAATGTCCCATAAGTGGCTCCAGACTCCAAGAACGTGGAAACTTTGGCCATATAAGAGGATAGAGTCAAAGTTGTATTGTAATATAGTCAGTAGATAGAATTATTTTCCGATAGCGCCCCACCTTGAGAGAATCTCAGCCATTTATTTAAATAATCCTTTTGAAGGTACAATAAGAGGATATGACGTAACCAAAAATATCTGTTTGGTAATTTCCTTCGGGACCTCCAAACATTCCACTCCTCACTTTGTTCGACCCTTTGTGTTTCGTAAGTATTAAAAGATCAGATATTTTAAAGGAAATTTTTGTTGCTTTGGCAATTTGTTTAACGTGGAAAGGAAGGTTTTGATTTAAGCATAATTAACGTGAACATTCATTAGTTACTTCTTGCTCGAGTAGCTCGAAGGCAGCGGGGACTATACCTACCTACTGGGGAACAGTAAAGTGAAATAAGAGGGAAGAACATAAAACAATTTCTAAAACTGCATTGGGAAAGTTTCCCTGAGTCATTATTATTCGAGTAATGTTTCAGATGTAGAGGGCTCCGGAGGCTCCGGTCTAAGCGGCGCTGGGCGGGTCGCGTCGGGGGATTTTAGTCAATGTCACGTGGTACACGCTACGTGTGTGTTGTACACTCACTTTACATAATACTGTTGTAAAATTGTGATTTTTTTTTACTGTGCGTGAAAGGTATCTTTAGAAAAATAAAATAATTGACACATTAGGGAAGTAATTCAGTTCAGTCTTAGCCATGGCGCTTCAAAGGTGCCTTACATTGGTATCACAAAACATTGTGAGAGTGTTATATAAATCTACATAAAAGGTACGATCTATCTCGATTTATCTACACTTATTTATAAGTGTATAACATTTAATTAAGATAGTATTATACAAAGCTTAATAAATATTATCCGATCCGCTAGGTACTTATTTGGTTAAGAAAAAGGGTGGGTTGGTTTACCTAAAACGAGCCGTAATTATACTTTTTGCTTCCTCTGGGTAATACGAGCGGAGATAAGGAAAATACAGTTTGAGGAAAAATGTAACAAATTAGAAGAAATTCGATATCATAATATAAATATATACTACGATATCGAATATTTAGTAATTTGTTACATAAATAATAATTTAGGTATAGTATTATCATTGTTTTGTATTGGAATGATTTCGTTGGTCAACTATTGATAAGTCGTTGTTGTTATATTACGATTATTTATTTCGGCATTGTTTATGTTAGGCTTGCTCGTAGTCTACGCAACATTCCATTCACAATGAACACGATAGGAGCGTCCAATGGTAGGACGTTCCCTCGAGGTGAAGCGCACCAATGCGTCCCCGCTGGTGTGATAGATATCCATCAGCCTTTTAAAGTCCGCTGCTGGATATAGGCCTCCCCTTATGCTCGCCACTCTGTCCGGTCGTGCGCCCTTTGAATCCAACGGGTTCCCGCTGTCTTCTTGAGGTCGTCGGACCTGGTTGGAGGGCGGCCTGTACTCCTTTTTCCGAAACGTGGTCTCTATTCGAGGACCTTTCTTCCCCATCGGTTGTCGGTTCTCCTAACAATAAGGCCAATATGAAAGATAAGTGACGACAATATATATATTATATATTGTTTGAGACTGCAACGAAATATGCAATGTTTGGAATAGCGGGAATTGGAGGACGGAGCTATATATAACTAGGTGGTATTTAAGGAGACGAATGGAACAGAAGATAAATTAATTATTATTACATTTGATGGATGACAAAGATCTGTATGTTATTTGTGTGACTGAGACCAAGAGAAAGGCAACGATACGACCGCGTCGCTTTCTATGCCGCAGTACCAGATGATGAATGAGGATGTCAAGATGTAGGTGTATTTTATATATATTTGTCTTCTTCATTAATAGGCGGTACAAGGCGGTCAACCCGAGGTCCTGAACAGACCTGAACAGACCTTGTTGCAGTCTATGAAGTCTCCAAGTCTCCTCATAGAGATCAATCAGCCTGTATGGAAGTAGGAGCTGGCATCTCTAAAGTGTCTATACACAATATATTATAATATTGGTAAAATAACTATAACTTGTTCTAATTCTTTACCTTATACAGGGTAGAATTGTCAGCACCACTTTAAATGAAACCACAGTTTTAACTACTCTATAAAAGCCTAATATAATTCGGAAAAAAAATAATTCCCAAAAATGAAAAAGTTATTTTTTCAAACAAAATAAATAATCAAATTATCGTTTTAAAATGAAACGCCATTTGTAAAGTATAACATAGGCACGCACACACTTACCTGTCAAATCGGAAACGTCGCACACGTATGTGTGCGTCACACGAAATACAGGTATGGATAAAAATCGTGAAATGAAAAAAAAATCCTACGTCCAAACTGTTGAGGTACCTTGATTAATTTCTTAGGTGTGGGTTTGAAATATATTACCCTTTATGCAGTTTCAATAAAAGAAGCGCTGCCTCTTCCACTCTGTATAAAATATGAAACATTGTGGTTTTTTTTTCCAATAATTTTCACCATATCCTATTTTGAACTAAAATTTTAAATAGCAAAATATTAATGTATGATAAGAAATATTATAGTCCAGGATAAATAAAGGCTTTGTTGAAAATTTTAGAAAATCGAGTCAACGTTTTGACTAAACATCAATTATCTCTCAAGAAATTGATATTAAATTTATAAAAGAAACATTTTCATGTTACAGCGTCCTCACACTGCAGAATAGAGAGTATCCTTAATATATATTTTTCACACAATTTTAAAAACGTTACGTCGAGCGGCGGGACTCAACGGAAATGATAATAATTGAAATATAATCCTTCTACGATTGGCCTCAATAACATTTATATTGAATCCTAAATGACTTTAAATATTTCTACAATAAATCGCATAAAAATGATAACAAAAAATCCTTACATTCCATATATTATGGCAATTGCAAGTAAGTACTTTACTTTGAAGGAGGTAAAGCTCATCCAAGGCTTCAAGCTGCACGCAGTCAAGCTCAAGGGAACAAATACCACTTGGTTAAGAAGATATTGAAGTTTTATTTTTGTTAAATATCTAGCTTTAAAGGAAATACGGATAGGCATTATCTAGAACACATATACCTACGAACTAAAATGTAACTGGTATGTTGCATCCAGCAGAGTAGACACACGGAGCCTGGGAAGATAGTGTTAAGGCACTCCGTTTTCATAACACTCTTCCATTCCCCCATTTTCGCCAACTTCTGGAGGCATTGCACGTTGGGCGGCGTAACTCAACACCACGCTATGCTTCGTTACTAGAGCGAAGAAAATGAAAATAAATATTTAATTTCCTCGAATGGAAATCGAACCCAAAACCTGTCGCGTTTGCATTCGTACAATTGTGCCTCTGCGCCAGAACTGCCGTTAAAAAATAATATAAGGTTTAATATTAATAATATTTCTTTTAAAACGGCCATAAAAGATACTAAGACTGATATAAAAGGAAGCTTATAATATTTGTAAGCGGTTTTCGACTATTAAGCCTCAAGATGTAACGACACAAGTAATTTGTGTAGTTTCGTAAGCTTCTTCTTTTTTCTTCCTTTTTCTTCAGCTTCACGCAGTATCCCGCACATATACACAGTATAGACAGAGGGAACCTAATGTTAAGACACTCCGTTCCCCATTTTCGCCGAATTCTGGAGGCATTGCTTATTGAGTTTGTTTAGACACTAGAGCGAAGAAATGAAAACATAAATTTAAATAAATATTTCATTTCCTCGAGTGGGATCGAACCCACAACCAGTCATGTTTATAGTCTACTTGTGCCTCTGCACTACGACTGACCTCTTTTCCTCCGTTTTTACATTAAATTATTAATTATACTAGTGGTATTTGGTCAGCGGTTTAACTACTGAATTACGGACTAGAAGCTGCAAGCGGCTGCTAGCGGCCTTCGTGATCAGATGAAAATAAGTAAGAGTTATGGATGACCATGACACCTCCTAAGTGGTCAAGATAAAGGATTATTGAACCTGTTCCTGAGATATGACTCACTCTCGTTGTTTTCGATTATGATATATAAGCGCACACGAATGTTCTAACGACTGTCACATACATATGAATTCTGTTGCCTACTCCACCTATTAGTCGGACATTACGTATTTAGTTGCGGAACTAAACGCCGCTTTTTATTTCGTTACCAGAGTGACGGCATGAAAATAATTCAGTCATACAGTTTCAGAAACTCCATCACAACGAATGCTAATTATTATTTCTTAATATGTATAGTCGTATTTTTAAATACAGAATGTCTCAAGTAATGTAACAATTAACATCTACTTCTATTAAATTAGATTTTCTTCTAACTTTTATGATGAACCCGCGTCCCCGGCCTCATCTGGAACTGGATGCGTCACATTTTAATTGAAAATCGATATTAAGCCGGGACAAACGAGAGTGATTGTGGCGGTTTGTAATAGAGTAACGTATAACGATACATTTAAAAAATATATGTTTTGGGTTAGGTATAAATAAAATCAGGTTCACGCTGGATCCCGCATACAGCAGGGTAGGCAAAGGGAACCTAGTGTTAAGACACTCCGTTCCACACTTTCTGTCGAATTCTAGAGGCAGTGCGTGTTGAGTGGCAGAATTCAACGCCGCGCTTTATAGGTTAGGTATAATTTTCAGATTATAAGTTATAATTTTTTTTGTTTTTTATTATTAGTAGATTCACATCTATTTTATAATGTTGAGAAATGTAGTGTTAAACAATAAAAATACAGATAAATCATTACACTAATTCATGTTTTAATATTTTTTTTTTAATTTCAATATAGTCCACGGAATATATACATTAGAAAATGTTAATAAAAATATTATTTCCTATTTAAGTAAGGTGTGTTTGGAACAACAGCGGCTTAACACAGAGATTTAAATGTAAACAAGACAGACGGCTGTCGTTTGGATTCTCACTCGGGGGATGAATTATTTCCTTTTTGCCGCTCTTGCAAAAAAACAGCAACCATTGCGTATTGCGCGGTATAGTTCTAGCCCGAAAAGCATAGAAAAACTGCACTGGTTTCTAAAGAATTATTTTTAATACGATTTTCATTGCTTTTTAGCAATTTTTTAGGAACATATATTTTTTTGTCTCTAGCCCTTACGGTAAGGCATTTGTGGAGGTAACAACTCTTAGCATCAAAGTTTATTTTCTAGACCTCGCTAGACCCTTTGGGCGTGGGATGTTTTTGAGGCCAGAAAGGATCGAGAGTTGTTCTTAAATAACGGTTCACCGTAATACTTGTTGTGATTATTATTTATTAATTTAATTAATAATTTAACTGAATAATGAAAAAATCAATTCATATAAATCCAAACATTATATATTATCATATTCCAAACGTTAAATATTTTTATATTAAGCTCTAATACAATTGCACATTTGCCTTTTCTTCTTATTCTGTATTTATTTATAAATATACACTGTGTGATAGAAATGAATACAGAAAACTGATTACTGAAAACCGAGTTGTTGTTGAGGAAAAAAAATTGAATATATCAGAAAAGCGTGTAATTTGTTCAGACTTTTATGTAAATGTTAGTTGGTATATAAATTATTTATGATTATTCTCCTTGTATTTATAGAAAATAATAAAAAAATTGTGATATAATAGTGTTTTTTACTTGATAATCGTGAATACATGTCAAGTATCATCGTTTCTTATATCACTATCTTATACTTTGTAGTGGCTCAAAGCAGTGAACACGGAGTTACAAAAAAATAAAAACCTAAAAAATTTTCCTCGAGTGATGGACTATCGAGCACTATTTTTACAATTCGAATCAGTATTTCCTGAGATTAGCGTGTTTAATCAAACAAAGGCTTCATATTTATAATAGTAATATAGATATCATAATTATAATATATATCTAAGTTATATATATTCAAATAGTATAATATTTTATTTATGCATGATATAGCAAATCGAATATGAAACTATTCCCAATAAAAGCAAACCACCAAGCAAATACTGTTCTTATTCAGGTTCAGCGTAGAATTCATGGGTCAATATATTTATTATTCATGAGTATGGGACGACTAGAGTGGAGCATAGCTTTTGACTATTTATTACTTCAAAGTTTAAGATTCGATGCCTGGTTGATACAATATTTATACCGTAAGTTTAAAATAGTGAAAAATTCGAAACATAAGAAGTAAACGTAATACACTAGAGTCATTGAAATATAATTTAAAAATATGTTAAAAGAAAATGCTATCATTGAAACTGCTACAGCCTTTTAAAGCCGATTGCTGATATAAGCTGTTAGATTAAAAAAGGGTTGCTGTTTTTATAGCAATATTATATGTTATGAGGATGGATACTTAGTTACTAGTATTACTCAGTTTACTCATACTGCTTTATGAAGCGACGCTTGTGAGACGGGCGTCAATAATGCCGTTATTATCTAATGCGGTTATTATCGTTATTAATTGTTTTTTTGTAATTTTGATATGAATAATTTATTATTATTAAACTAGGTTCCGTCATATGCACAACGGGTGGAGCAAAGCTATATTAGGTTAGGTTAGCCAAAGTTTATTCTGTTCGCGTGAATTTCAAAACGTTCCACACCTTAACTATATGGGATACGTTTTGACTATTTAGTCAAAAATTACAATTACAATTATCACCTACTACGCTGGAATTACCGTGGCGTCCACAACGTTCTTGCAAAATTTCAGAGCTAGAGGTTTAACGCTCTAGCAGGAGTAGAACACACTTTTGATCAGTAAGAGTCAATAATATGCAAAGACTATTATAAATATATTATAATTGTAAAAGTACTACGTACTTATTTTACTTTACTACTCAAGGCAAAGTTAATTAAATATGGGAGCAAACTAATAACTTTTCAGGGAGTGATGCTATTTAATGATTTACCGCAAGCGATTAGAAATTGTAAGTCGTTTGATGAGTTTAGGTCCGGGCTTCGCGCGTCCGTGCTTGGCGATCATTCTCTTCTTAAGAGGTGAATGATGGCTGGGCAACGGGCGTGGATGGGGTTTGAATTTGGATCCATTGGATGACGGTTTTGTTTTGTTTTATATGTTTTTAATTGTAATTTTACTCTTACTTATATGTTAACTTTTATTCACATTTTATTGTTACCTAATATTTACATTTTTATGTTAACTTTATATTTACATTTTATTTTTACCAAATATTTACAGTTTTATGTTAACTTTATATTTACATTTTATTTTTACTATCAGCTTTGTTCACTAATGCCTTTTTATATTATATAATATTTCTTTTATTTAATTTCTTATGTAAATGACATCGTCGTAATGAGAATAAAGATCTTTAAACAGAATTAAATTTCACAGATTTACACACATTTTCTAGGCTACATTTTATCCCAGGAAAGCGAATGCTTCCCACGGGATCGCTGGTAATTTGCGGTAATTATGACATGAATTTTAAAAGATTGATCGAACTGTAGTAATTTAATGCTACAAGATTGGAGGAATCGTTGAAAAATATATATTTTTGGGTATAAACTGGCGATACGATTTCCTTATTTTTCAAATTTTACACTATATTTTTTATGCAATTATTACTTTGCTATCTGTAACAATATCTAAAGAGACTGTTATTATCTACATTTGAAGCTAAATCTTAAACAAATAGATAACAAGTTTCAGCATAACTTATATAACAATGGTAATGGAATAAAATCTGTATAGGGTTGATATTTGCGCAGCGTGTGCACGAGGTGAGACGGCGGTATGATCACTATCAACCCCCCGAGCTTTTATATGCGGGCGTAAAGCAATAAAATAATTGACAGTAATTTATTAATCTATTGAGAAATTATAATCGAAGCTTTAATAAGCTTATCGATATTTATCATTTTGAGAAAAATAAAATTTCTTTCAGCTTCACGCTGTATCCCGCAGCTGGGTAGGCAGGGAACCTAATATTAAGACACTCCGCTCCCCACTTTCTGCCGAATTCTGGTGGCATTGCATGTTGAATGGCAGAACTCAACGCCGCGCTTAGCCTCGACACCAGAGCGAAGAAATGGAAATATGAACGTAAATAAATATTCCACTTCCTTGAGTGAGGATCGAACCCACAACCGTCGCGTTACAGTCACACCCTTGTGCCGCTGTGCCACGATGGCCTCTAAATTTCTTTTAGAGTCCTTTTTATCGGGTAATGGCACTCTGTTCTATTTCAAGCTCGTTTCTTTCACGAAGTTACTTCACAAAGATATTGCTTATTAAATAGCAAAGGCAAGTTTTGCACTTTGTTTGATAAAATTGTGAAGACATCCTTTATTTTTGGTAAAATAAAACTTTTAAAAATATTTTTCATATTTTTAAATAAGTCGGAATCTCGTTCTAAATTGCAAGAATTTATGTATATACTTTTAAAATGAAACGTTATTCTCTGCATTTGTTCTTTCTAATTTAAGTGCCATGTTACTCCGTTTTGTTAGATTGAAATATATAATTTAATATTTCTTTAGTTTTTTTCGAAAATCTAATTCCTTCACGCGTGATTTATTATCCGTTTAATATACACTTTGAACAGCAGAACGTGTTAATACTTCCATCTTCTGCAGTTCATGGGTAGGCTATTGTCTTCCTATAAATATAGAAAGAAAAAGAACTTGTCATGGCTCCATCGTACCAAATTACTTTGATCTGGAAGATACATTTGTGTTTCAAATGCTAGCAGTTATAGCATCCTTTTATTTTCCCAAAATATGTCTTTTGGAGACTCTTAAGTGTATATAAAGCTCCGTTGTTTTTTTTTTAATATAAGCCGAATGACCAAAAAAAACAACGGAATATTCTATTCTTTTTTTTTTATTTAGTCTTTGCACTGTATCCCGCACACAACAGGGTAGGCAAAGGAAACCTGGGAACACACCTTTCCCATCAAGACATTTCCGTTCTCTATTTTCCGCCGAATTCTGGAAGCAGTAAAGATGTTTCTTATGAGAAATATTGCGTATTGAATTGTGGAAAGCAGAAAAACGAAAATATTTTAAGACTAGAATTTTTTTTTACTGAATAACCACAGTGACACAGCCAAGTGAATAAAATAATAACATAAAAATACGTAAACATATTTCTATGTTATTAATTATAAGCACAAACTTAGCCATTTTACATAATAAAATATTCCTAAAAATAACGCCGCCCTCAAAAGGCATTAAAAACTTTACTGTGATATTTTCAGATTGAAATCTTCACTCATTCGTTAAATTTCATATTCCATAAGCTCTGAAAGATATTTAGCACCTCATGTCATGTCATGGAATGGATTTAGTTAGAATCGGACCGAGTTGGCTATATAGAAGCAATATTTGGACCAATGCCTATGAAGTATCAGCAATTAGTTTTAAATTGATTTCTTTTCATACCGTTAATGCTCAATTGTAGTTTATATAAGTATACAGAAATTTTCCTTTAATAGTCTCATGAATATTGTTAAAAATAGAAACCTAGTGTTAAGACACTCCCGTTTATCACTTTTTGCCGAATTTTCCGTGTTTATTTCCAGAACTCAACGCCACTAATGTGACTTACTATAGAGCGAGGAAAATGAAAATGTTGAATAATTATTTTCCCCCAGAAGAAATGGGCCCCACTATGCCATGATTGCTTCACATAAATTTACTTATTTAGAGCAATTATTTGTGATTCGGAAAACTTAAAAGGAATTTTATCTTTGGCTTCTTATTACGTTCAACATGACATTTGTAGATTTGATTCCTACTACGAGTAAAAAAGTTCCTTTCCTAGTGTATCTATCAACATTGGAAACGCACAACAAGTGTAAAATATTATAACGACAAAACATTAAAATGAAGTATATATATGTACGTATAAAGTTTATGAATGCACAAGATAAAAATAAAAAATTAAAACAGATTCTACAAACATGAGTTTTAAGTTTGTCGAGTGCCTACCTAGCAAAATAATATTATTTTATATTACTAAAATATTTACTGAAAATTTTATGATAATTTTGCTGGTGGCCACTGAAAGCGAGCTCGTTAATTTTATTCATATGAAGTAAACTGAAAACTCGTACAAATAGGTAGGTATCATAAAAATTGGGCGTCATGTAAGAATTACTTACAGATGGCATGTTGGTATAATTGGCACGCGATAGTTTTGAGTTAGATGTCCACGTGAAGGAATACCAATTATAATATTGGATATTTTTTTTCTCTAGTCTATTAAAACAAGGTGCATCATTGATATTTTGCATCTAATACATGTTTTGTTTTTTGTTTAGCTTCAATCAAGCATATAAGGTAGACCGAGGGAACGTAGTGTTAAGACAGGTTCCCCCTTTTCCACTTAATTTTTGAGATATTGCCTTTTGAGAAAATGATATTTGTAATATATTCTATTATAATATATAAACTATTCCATTGAAGTTATTTATTTATATGTAAACATAGACAGCAAATTGACATTCCATGCCATAATTATTGTGCTTATCGAGAGTAAAGGTAAACACAGCCCATTAGTTCCTTAGAGTAAATTTGTCGTAGAGAGAGACCCCGTACAATAGGACCGGTGGGACGACCCCCTGCCAGATGGGCTGACGATGTGAAGAGATTGGCGGGAAGCGGATGGGTCCGAAAAGCTGAAGATCGAGTGTGGTGGCGAGAATTGGGGAAGGCCTATGTCCAACAGTAGACAAAAGATGGCTGTTGATGATGATGATGATGAATAATCCTTGGCGACTAGTAATTCTGTATTTGAAATTGAAATGTTCTAGTAAAATAGTCGAAATGTACTCGTAAAGTAGTCGAAATATACTAGTAAAATAAAAAAGTTATTCTATTTATAAGCTGTTATTATTTTTTTTTTACTTTTTGATGTGAAAACGTCTTATAAATCGATGAACACTGATTGCACTCACGAAAAGCATGTCACGTTCCGCCTGAGCCAAGCGTGTAAGCGAGAGCGCAGAATAAGCGATAGAGAAGCACGATCGGCTTGTAGCGCATCTATAAGTACGTGAATTGTTAATTGGAATTAAATAGCACATTCTAATTGTTATTAGACTTAAGTAAAAAAATATTTGAATTAACGAGTGAATATAAATATTAATTATGCGAAAAATATTGTAATTCTTAATTAACTCTTTCTTTGTATTATATAAAATAATATAAATAAATTAATAATAATAATTCAATTCATAAAAGTGTGAAATTTTTCATCAATATTTTCTTATAAACTTATCACGTAATATTATCGTCCGTAAATCGACTTTACGGATAAAAATATGTAACTAATTACGTGTGAGTTCGAACTTTTGGTAGCCTACTAGTTTTTCCTTTGCCTGTCGTAACGTGTAATATCGTAACATTATTACTTCCAAAGACAATGTAGTGTAGTCTAAAAATGCTCAGAAAATTAGATTTTCTTTATATAGAGATAGACAAAAAAAAATAAAAATTGCTTGTTTGTGTTTTGGTAAACAGCAGCTGTTTTATGTACTTAGAAAAACACGATTATTTTGATTATTTTATATTATACTAGCGGACACGCGCAGCTTCGCTTACTTATTTAGGGGTGAATTCTTATAAACCACGGAACATGTGTTCAATGAAATATTTTTAAGAGTCTAAATTTCAAATTTTATAAAAATCGGTGGCGATTTAAAGATTTTTCCATACAAACTTTCAACCCCTTATTTGCACCCTTAGGGGGAGAATTCTAGAAAACGATGAAACACGTGTTCAATTAAATACTTTTAAAAATCTAAATTTCAAATTTTATAAAAATCGGTGCCGATTTAATTTTTTTTCCATACAAACTTTGAACCCCTATTTCACCCCTTTAGGGTTAAAATTTTTCAAAATCCCTTCTTAGTGGATGTCCAGATTACGAAAGTAAACATCTGTCCAAATTTCACGTTTCTACCATCAGTGGTTACGGCTGTGCGTGCGTCTTACCTCAGTCAGTGAGGACAAGTCCTTTTATATATATAGATTATAGTTAAAAAAAATTTATATTATATTATAGTTAAAAAAAACTAAATATCAGGTTTCTCTACATCAAATGTTATAGATTGTCGAGTGGTGTACTAGTAACCTCTGAAGAGTTCCACCATCCTGGCTGCATCATCAGACCCGCTCTATGCCACCATATTACTGTATTGTCACCTAAGCCACGTATAACTGCAAAGTTTCATGATGATGCTATTATCAAAAGTGGAGCTAATTTAATTTATTTTAATTTAATTTTGGAGTTAATCATGTCATTACACAAAAAACTGAAAAAACTATAGTTTTCTACCATCCAAAAAAAACACCCCTCATAAAATAATTGCTACACTATTGTAACACAGCGCTTATCTTCTCTTGCTCGTTCACGTAACCTACTCATATCTTCAGGGTTCACTTGTATTTTGCAAATGTCACACACGTCGGTCATACGTCACGAACAATAGCCTATTGTACTCTACGTTCAATGGAAAATTCATATATAATCATAACATGTTTTTAAACTTTACCGGCTGCCATATAATATAAATGTAGCTATCGGCGATGTCTTGTTCATTTGTGTCACTTTAAGTTAATTTTGAATGAGATAACTCAAAAATCTATACCAAATATTGGTAAAATATTTTTAAATATTCTCGCTGTTTCAACTGAGGTTTTGAGAAAAAAAATACACAAACGAACGAATAAAAAAAACACTGTACCAATAACTGACAAAACACAGAAGCTACGTTACAAAAGCTCCAAATTACAAAATTAGCCAATTTGTGGATATTAACACGTCGCCTCGTAACGTAAATACCGCGCGTTCGACACAAACATTTGGGAAAATGTATTAGAAAAATAAATTATAGCAATAATTTTTAACCACAAAACACCTATATAATCAAATGTTTATTATTATTTTACAAATAATTGTTATAATAAATAAGTTTAGTACTTGCCTGGGTCGAGTTTTCGAACGTTAGCTGGCGCGAGCGACATGAGGGTAACGTGCAGCACACACCGGTTGCGCGCGTATACTGCCTACTGGAACGGTGGCTTTCGGCGGGATTCTCTCTAGAATAGCTAGTGATGTCCCGCGAAAAGAACCCTGACATCTGACCCAAATATCGATAAAATTATCGCAACTTTGTATAACATTTAACTGACTGTACATCTTTTTGTTACTATTGTTTATTTATAAAAAGCAAATAATTGTACGTTGTTTATATTTATACAGTGATAATAATGAAACTTAATTCAATATTAGTGTATTAATAATATGTTATTATTATATTTATAACATGTACAACTTCGTATTGTTATAAAATAAATAAAATAAATTGTCGATGTCATTGTTAATCATTTAATATCTTCGTACAGCAAATGTTATATAATTGATAGGATGAAACAAAAACAAGCGACGTTTCGTCATTTAATAATTATTGAAACGTCGTTTTGAACATTCTTATGTTTTGAGAGGCTTAGAAGGTTTCTTAGAAGCGTTTCTCTCATCCCTAACCGTTGGCGCATGCGCAGGGGGCACTACAGCGTTTGCCGGGTAGAGTTTACGTTGATTGATTCAGCAAGTTCTGCGCAGGTTAACTCGCCCGGCACGTGTCCTGAGTAAGGCACTTCCAACCTCAAAAAACCTTCCTGTCTCCCTTTGGCTCTTCGCGACTCATACTGAAAAGCTTAGCGATATAAAGAGTAAGGGTCTAATACAATTGGTGGACGCTGCGCAATGAAATGCTGCGCATATTTTGAGCGAAGCGTGTTTGTATGTTTTAGTTTAGTATTATATTGTTTTATCAGTTTCTATTAGAGAGGCCGGTCATAGCGCAGAGGCAAAGTGTGACTGTAACATCGACTGGTTGTGGGTTCGATCCCCACTCGGGGTGATGAAATATTTATTTTAATTTATATTTCTTCCCTCTGGTGTCGAGGTAAAGCACAGCGTAGAGTTCTACTACTCAATACGCAATGACTCCAGAATTCGGGAGTGGAGTGACTTAAGGTTCCCTCTGCCTACCCTGCTTTGTGCGGGAAACAGCGTGAAACTGATTTATTCTATATTGAAAAGGGGTGTTTTAGCTGTGCCCTGCAACCCACGTGCGGCAGGGTAGGCCAAAGGAACCTAGTGTTAAGATTCTGTTCTCACTAAAACTATTCATTCATATTATAGTGTGTTGAGGGGCGGGACTCAACGTCAACGTATTAAACCACAACCTTTCGCGCTTACAGTCGCACTTTTGTCCTTGCGCCATGACTGGCCTGGATAGGATTTTCATTAGATTTTTTTAAATTTTCTATTTTTTAATTTAATAAAATAAAAATATAATTAATAATTTTTGTTCTCAAGGCTTATATTTCCAGTGGCAGATCTGAATGTCGCGCTTTGCCTCGACATCAGAGCAAATAAATGAAAATATTAAATATTCCTCGAGTGGGAATCGAACTCACAACCTATCTTATACAGTTACAAGCTGGTGCCCCTGAGCCACGACTGGCGTGAAGCTTAGTTCAGCTTAAAATAAAATTATAATATAACGATCTTTGTATAGTTGTATGGAAATAAGCGACAACTATCAAATATGCCGACGCAACTACGAGTATATCGCAAGTGTATTCAAGCTTCCATAACTCGAAGTTTAACCACCTGTAACATTTTGTATGTCGATGTGGTAAGTTTGAAATATCTATGAGTGAACGTTATTTTAATAGTTTCGAATCTAATTTTTTTTAGCTTCACGCAGTATCACGCACATAGGGAAGGCAGAGGAAACATGGGAACCTAGTCTTAAGATTTTTACCCTCCTCCGCTGAATTCTTGGGGCGTTGCGTGTTGAGTGGTGGGACTCAACGCCATCTCCAGAATTCGGTGGAAAGGACGGATTGTCTTAACGATAAGCACCGCCTGCCTTTCTTGCTGCGTACGGAATACAGTGAAGCAAAAAAAATTTTTCATTTTTCAAAAATTCATTCATTTTCATTAAATGTATGGGTTTCTAATAAATCTAGGCGAGGTAAGTGTAAGCGAAACAAGTAAGTAGAGGTAGAGTTTTGTACATACTGCTAACTGAAGTATGTACACAATGGCTTATCTATATATATAAAATCGAAAGGTCACTCACTCATCACGAAATCTCGGAAACTACATGTGCTAGGTATGTGAAATTTTGCATAGGGGTTATTTATAGGACGTAGGTGCTCGCTAAGACGGGAATTTGCAATATTCGACTTATAAGGGGTTGTTTTTGGGGTCGAAAGTTTGTATGAAACTTCGTTAATACAAATGCTAGGAGTCGCAAATTTTGCATAAACGTTACTAGGACGTACACATGGAGACAGAAATTAATAAAAACGTAGTTCACGCTGGTGAAGCCGCGAGCGGGCCGCTAGTATTTGTATATTATCAAAGAGATTTACTTTTATAGTAAACTTTTACGTTAAATTTATATAAGATACATCTAAATATGTAGTAAATTACATTCTACATTTACTTGAGACAGCGTCTATAAAAGCGACGGATGTGAGTTCGATTTCTACTGCTGGAATGCAGTACTTTCATTTTGACTCTAATAACAAGACAAGAACGGCGTGCGGTGTTCTTTCCTTTGCCTATACTCTATAAGAGATATAAATAACAATAATGGAAACATAACTTACATATTCAAAACTTTTTTTCTCTGCCAACTCCGCTATATACAGAAAAGTTTAAAAATATACGTTGTTAAAGTATTTTATAATAAAGATTTATGCTATGAAAGAATTTAAAATATATAGCTTTATCTATCCTTTTAAAAAGCTAGCATAACTAAGTAACTCACTATGATTCAAAAAGACGACCGAAAAAGACAGTACTTTGTGTAACTATTTTTTAAAATGTTAAAGAATCTAAAAATCTTTATTTGCTTTTTTAGCTTCACGCTGTATCCTGCTCAAAGTGATAACTATTTGAAAGGTTGGGCAAAGGGAACCTGGGAACCTAGTGTGGAGGTATTCTTGAATTAAGAAAAAAACCTGTACTAGCTGTTTACGTATTACAACCGTGTAAAGCCGAGACGAGACGTTAGTTTTTATTAAATACACCCGTATTTAATAAAAACTAACGTCTCGTCAGTATTTCTTTTTCTAATATTTTTAAAAAAGAAAACAAAACGAAACCACTAATGGAAGGATTGCATGAATGAGTGCTATAAAAAGTACTGGAATATAACGTAGGTACTTAAGTAGCAAAAATATTGTAGAAAAAGTAAAAAAAAAAATGTACCTTCCTATAAAATTATACATCTACTTGGAAACTGTTTATAATTACGACTTAAAAGTGTTATACGTTTTTAACAACAAAATTTTGTATGAATAATGAACATTTCATCTTAATGGAGACATTCTTCATGGAAATGGAGGAAAGTTACCTCAAATATTTTTCCATAAAAGACAAGGTTATATTATCTTATGGACTGTTAGTTTCAACTTTCTTTGAAGTCAAATTCTCACCGTGTAACTTGGCTGTGAGCCAACTGGCCAATATTGGTGTAGTTTATGAAATTCAGTCTCCATTTTCTTTTAAAATGTATTTTCGCTTAAGTTTTCTTAAAATTATGATAGTTACTTTGCATTACATATCGTTACATGATTTATTTATTTATTTAAGCTGCACGCTGAATCCCGCATGTAGGGAAGGCAACGGGAGCCTATTGTAAAGATACTGCGTGCTCCACTTTCCACCTAATTCTGGAGACTTGTTGAGTTTTGGAACACACTAGGTTCCATCTGCCTATCTTGATGTGTGCGTGTATCACGCGACGTGAAGCTGTTTTCTTTATTTTCATTTTGTCGACTGGGACTCGAGTTGACAAATTAATTATATTAAAGTACATATTATTTTTTACTTAGTGTAAAACATAAATTCTTAATGGTACACGCTGACTTTCAAAACTAACCTACGGATTTTAAAAATTATTTTTTTATTTATAAACTAAAATTATATCTATGTCTAAAATGTAAATACTGTCAAATTGCTAAACCTTCAATCTGGATTTTGCTTATAATAAATTATGAAAAATCCACTCTTACGGGAGTAAAATAGCGATTTCTTAGATAAAAACGAATGTTTTGTATACAAGCTATTTAGAAAATATAATTAACCGTTGATTGACTGATTGTTTGATTGATTAATAGTAAGTAGGCTGCTTCTTACGAGAACAAAATATATAACATAAATATAAAATATAGTTATTTTTGATTATAGTCGTCGATATCAAAAATGTGTGAAATATAGTTAAAACGCGTATTAAAAAAATACGTAGCTTATTGAATCCACGCTTCTTGCAATCCATCCAAGCGCTCTGGCCACTAAGCCATATGTTCTTATCTAGTTACCCCATCGTTCTTATACGACTGTAACAACTTATTTATGTTGTTAGCACGCAGTTACTAAATTTTATAAGCTTTCTAAAATTATTTTTGCCATTGTTATATAATTTAGAAAAATACAGACCCCCCGAAAAGAAATTCACCTAGATGAAACGTACTATAAAAAATAAGCTTTTACAAGATTGAAAATAAAAAAACCATTTTAATAGAAAACAACATTTATTTGGTTTTATACGAATGGATTTATTTTAAATCAGACAGTTTAATAAATTAGAAGACAAATTCTTTGTTCAGTTTTAAATTCCGGTTTCGAATATCCGTTTCTCTTGGCAAAGTCACAAAGGAGAGCTGAGCAAACAATTTTAAAACTGAACTCACAATATATTATTTTACGTGACCCAAGAAAAACGCCTGCATTTTTAAATAAAATTTTAAGTTATAATATTTTTGAAATTAGGCGTTTCAATAATTAACCCTTAACCACTGACCGTAATGTCGTAATAGAGGGGAATATTTGTGAATATATTTTTTTGTTTGAATACATATTCAATATAAAATAAACATAATAAAAAAAACAGTGTATTTATCAATCAACATCCACAATAGCACCTAGAACGACATACATATTTTTGAAAATTCAACAAAGTACATTAATTGATAGCTGTATCGGGTCTTTGCGAAGTTTCTGTTATAAATCGAGAGTTCAAGTAACGCTTATACGTTACGCGTACCTTTCTCCAAGATTATTCATAATTCATAATCTGAAAAGTCATAATTTGATAATATTAAAGAATTTCCAGCAACAACATCGAGAGTATAAAATATGTTCTATATAAAGAATGGCAAAAAAGATTTATGACGGAAAAGTGTGTGGTAGTGGAAAAGTGTAGGGTAGAGGGAGACATCGGTTGACCTTCAAAAACACAGTATCAAAGATACTGGAGGAAGGTCACGTAAAAAACATGAAGAGCCGCCCCCCCCCCCCCCCCCCGGGCATGTATGAAGAGGTTGACGACAGTGGACGAGACGAAAGAGGTATGTAGAGACCGTAGCGTTTGGCGCTCCGTTCTCTCTGACTAGCCCGTTAGGGATAAAGCGTGAAGCTATGTATGTATGTATGTTTATAATAAATATTTCATTTCCTCGAGTAGAGATCGAATCCACAACCGACGACTGACCTCAGCTGAAAATAAAATGGGGTTTTTATATTTGGGTTATTTGTAACAAAGTTTTACATATAAAACTCTTATGTTTTTCACTTAAATGGTATGTTTTAAGCCCCCCATTGGTCCGTGCGTCCCGTCCGTACGTGACATTGCATAGTACGCGGCGCTCAGCTGGCTCGCTCCAAATTGAGTCGCTAGTGTTGATTTTTGTAATTGTCTTTCGTGTTCTTGCATTTAGTTATTACTACAAAATTTTTTTCTAATTATGGGATGTTATTTCAAATCTATACGTATGATAAAATTGTTAATGCTGCTGTCTGTACATGGGAGATGTATCATGTATGCAAATCTATCATAGGAGGCGTTTAGGGGGTGCAATAGAAGAATATTTTGTTTATTTGTTCGTCTGTGAGCTTGGCTGCGTCTGTCTTGAATGAGAGGAAACGGGAACTCCTTACACGGGAAAAATCATGAACCTGCTTTTTTTGTAGCATTATTTTTCTTAGGTCTTGTAAGTCATAGTAACGTTGATTTTCACAACTAGAAGTGTTGTAGCAAAGAACCTACGTCTTGGTCTTTCTTACACATCTAGGTATTTTCCCGTTGGATTTTTAAATATAATACTAAAATATTTCCAAGTAATCGTAACCCAAGCCTTTGTTGTGCCTCTAGTAAAAAAATCCATTTAGTGATTAAGAAATGTCTCCATTTACCGACGCTGACACCGAAAGTAGCTATCGCGATTAATTTAGTCCCGCCCGGAGGAGATCCGGGGCGCGGTGGAAATTTCACAAAACATTTTGCTCCAAAATGCTTATCTACGATTTACGCATAATAAACGGTAAATTCGAAAATTATGTCTCAATTTCCACGTTAAAAACGTTAGCATCGAACGAAATTATTATTTTGTAGCATGTTACGAGAAATATTACTGCCGACTGAATATTTATGTTGATATTATTGTAATTTTTAGCTGTGATTTATAAAATTCGGAAAATCAAAAGCTTTTCGTAATATAATTGAATTATTCATGATTTATTTATTATAATATGAACTTAATAAACTAAAGTTCTTAATGAAAATGGTTTTTAAGACTTTTTGCAGCTTAAATTAAATGGTAATGTCTTTTCGCTCGATTTGTATTAAGTTCTCTTGAAAGTTCGTGTCCTTTTTTATGCTGTCCACTATGGCCTCTATACGCAAGTAATACAGATACATTAATCTACTCTCGTTGAGGAGCATATGCTTAATTTAAGATTTAATAATTTATGATATCTATACTTAATAGTAAAAAAGTAGTAGTCTAATTTAGTTATTTAACATTTAGTTGTTTGAACAAAAATGTTTACTCTGAACATTGGACCGCTCGTATTTATTTTCCAACTCGAGAACAGTTTAATTGATTTCGCCGAAGCTTCCCTAGAAGATAACTTAGTTAGCACGTGTCTGAAATGTTTTGTACTAAGTACAAGATAATAAAAGAAATAAATTATAAGCAAAAAATCATTTTTAGAAAAAGCTTTTATTTAAATGCTCTAAAAAGAAGAAAATAAAATTTGTCTTTTAAATTTTAACTATCAACTCATAACCTCATTGTACACAATTTATATGATCATAAAAGCTTGTCGCGCGATTTACTTGTGTAACTAAACTAGTGCTAATTTAATTATGTAAAATCTGCTAAGTTTCAATTTTTAAAGTTTCAATTTAATTAAATATTGATTAACGCGACAAGCTTTTATGATCATATAAATTGTGTACAATGAGGTTATGAGTTGATAGTTAAAATTTAAAAGACAAATTTTATTTTCTCCTTTTTAGAGCGTTTAAATAAAAGCTTTTTCTAAAAATGATTTTTTGCTTATAATTTATTTTTTACTTTTTAGTTACCACTGGCTAGGTTTCTCACACTAGAGACATGTACCACGATTCCTCTTCTATGGTTAGGAATGCTGTTGGCGACACTAGACCCTTCCCGATTACAGTGGGGGTTCACCAGGGCTCGACTCTTAGTCCGTTCTTATTCAATGTAGTGCAGCCTCCATGGCTGATGATGTATGCCGACGACATAGCACTCATTGACGAGAACCGACTGACGCTGGAGCGTAAAGTGAACCTCTGGAAGGGTACGCTTGAGAACGGCGGTCTTAAACTAAATGTGTCGAAGACCGAGTACATGGCCTGCGGGAGCCCGGACTCGAGCACGATCCTTATAGGTCCTGAGCCAGCCGTTAAGTCAGAAAAGTTCAGGTACCTTGGATCCGTTATGCACGAGTCTGGAGGCATCGATCACGATGTCCATGGCCGGATAAGTGCTGCCTGGGCCAAATGGCGGGAGGTCACTGGTGTGGTCTGTGACCGAAGAAAACCGCCAAGCTCAAGGGACTGATATACAAGAGCATCATACGACCGGTTCTTTTATACGGCAGCGAATGTTGGCCAGCACTATCTCGGCACACTCAGGAGCTTCACGTCACGGAAATGAAGATGCTGAGGTGGATGTGCGGCGTAACGCGGTCTGACCGCATACGCAACACATTCGTTCGAGGTAGTCTTGGGGTCCGTGACGTAGCGGATAAGCTCCAAGAGCGCCGCCTGAGATGGTTTGGCCACGTTACGCGCCGGTCTAAGAACTATGTCGGATGCAAGTGCCTTGCTATATCAGTTCCTGGAGTGAGACCTCCTGGACGCCCAAGGAAGCGCTGGTTGGATGTCGTGATGCCGGATATGAGAGCCAATGGTCTAACCACCGAGGACGCAAAAGACCGCGCAAAGTGGAGTAGGTTGAGTAGGAAGGCAGACCCTGGCAATAGCCGGGATTAATGCCAGGAGGAAGAAGGTTTCTCACACTAGATGTCATATTATTTTTCTAATTATTCTCGGCAAGCCCTTTCATTTGATACCCGTATTGCAGATGTGCATAAATAATAACTATTCCGCCATCTTAGATGTTCCGCCATATTGGATTTAGAAAAACGTCACATTTTTCGAGTTACTCTCAACGAGCCCTTTCAATAGATATCCATATTGTAGAAGTAGACTAAAATTAACTATTCGGCTATCTTGGATGGTCCGCCATATTGGATTTAGAATGACGTTAGATTATTTTTCGAGTTGCTCTCAATGAGCCCTTTCATTTGATATCCATATTGCAGAATTGCAAAAATAATAACTATTCGTTCATCTTGGATGGTCCCCCATATTGGATTTAGAATGACGTCACATTATTTCCCAAGTTGCTCTCAAGAAGCCCTTTCATTTGATACCCATATTATAGAAGTGCATTAAATATAACTATTCCGCCATCTTGGATGGTCCGCCTTATTAGATTTAGAATGACGTCACATCATTTTTCAAGTTGCTCTTAAGAAGCCCTTTCATTTGATACCCGTAATGTACAAGTGCATCAAAAATAACTATTCTGTTACTTTGGATGGTTCGCCATATTGGATTTAGAATGACGTTACACTATTTTTCCAGTTACTCTCAACAAGCCCTTTCATTTGATACCCATATTATAGAAGTTCATGAAATATAACTATTCCGCCATCCTGGATGGTCCGCCATATTGTATTTAGAATGAAGTCACAAACCTTATCGTGCATTGTCATCCAAACCAATCGTGTATACAAAATTTCAGCTCAATCGTACGAACATACCTTTCATTATATGAAAGCACAAAAAACTTGAATCGTGTCGATTCTATTGGATTTCAAGTGATGTCACATTATTTTTCTAATAGTTCTCGGCAAGATCTTTCATTTGATACCCATATTGCAGAAGTGCATAAATAATAACTATTCCGCCATCTTAGATGTTCCGCCATATTGGATTTAGTATAACGTCACATTATTTTTAGAGTTACGGTCAACGACCCATTTCATTTAATATCTATATTGTAGAAGTAGACCAAATAGATACTCGGCTATCTTCAATATCCTCCTTATGGGATTTAGAGTGACATCACATTATTTTTCGAGTTGCTCTCAACGAGTCCTTTCATTTGATACCCATATTGTAGAAGTACATTAAAAATAACAATTCCGCCATCTTGCATGGTCCGCCATATTACATTTAGAATGACGTCACATATTTTATCGTGCATTGTCATCCAAAGTAAACGTGTATACAAAATTTCAGCTCAATCGGTTGACGATATCTACTTCAAAATTGAGCTCTAAGATTTCACCCGAACCCACATACATACATTGCAAGTTAAATAAAAGCTTTTAATTAAACAATTAACAACGTACGTACGTAGATAAATATTATTTTATGATATATTTTATAAAGAAAAAATATATTATCAGCTTTACGCTATTTCCGCACACAGCGGGGTAAGCAAGGGAGCATTGTGTTAAGATACTCCGTTACCCATTTTCCGCCTAATTCTGGAGGCATTGCGTGTTGAGTGGCGGAACTTACCGCCGGGCTTTGGCCTTGGTACAAGAGTGAAGAAATGGAAATATTAGTAAATAAAAGTTCATTCCCTCGAGTGGGGATCGTACCCACAACTGTTGCGTTAGAGTCACACCCTTGTGCCCCTGGGCCGCCCCGGCCTTAAATACAAATACATATAAAGAAAATTATATAATTAATATATTTTATTGCAATTAACGATAAGCTTAGTCTTTTCTATATGCAACATTTTATAGTTTAGTAGACGTCGTTCGTAACTGTGTTTACATGACCTTTAACACGTAAAATGAAATATCCCGTTTTTAGTAGGAATGCCCAATTTCAATCATCTAAGCCGTCACTCACTAACGAACACTTTTATATGAGGTATACTTATAGATGATATAATTACGAGTTTATCAGCCTAAACTCGACTGGTTTTCCACTACTCAAGTTTGTCTTTCTTTGTCATCATCAGACCAGTTCGGTGATACCATATCAAAACATCTAATCTACGTATTATTGCTTAAATGTGTTGTTGTTACAAGTTTGTCAAGATCTCTCAAAATCAAATACTGGCAGGTCAACCTAATAAAAACGTGTTAAAATACATTACTCTGCCTTTTGCTTCTGGTTACTTTAATTTACGTCTCTAGTTCTAAATATTTTCTGTAATGCTTCTTAACCCAAACAAATATTATATATTTCGATTACACAGAAACACTATACATTTTCCACTGAGTGGAAATTGAATCTTTTATTATCGTATGAGAAGTCAAATATTTCACAACAGCGAAACAATGGCGATAATTTTATTATGCAACATTCAAATACCGTTAGAGAGAATGTTTATATTAAATATGCAGGTATTTGCTAGTCTAATGAAATAGCACGCGGTGTTGAGTTTCTGCATTCAGCATTCGATATGGAATTTCCACCATCGAGCACGCTATGAATAGTTATATAGTGTAGAAATATGTTGTTAACTTTGCCTAAAGAGCAAAGTTTGTTTTGCTAAAATTATTTTTTTATAAAAACAAACAGAGGATTTATCGTAATTATTAATATTTGGAGTTATATAAGGTAGGCAGACGGAACGTAGTCTAGGTAACCACACTTTCCGCCAAATATTCGAGGCATTGCGTGCTGAGTGGTGCAACTAAACGCCGCACTTACAATAGAAAGGCACACTTTGATAAAAATATATTGTGTAAGTAGCGACCTTCTTGCAGCTATACCCGCTTGAAATATACGAATGTTTATTTAAGCGCATTTAAGAAAAAAGCGCGAGTCCGATTCGCCCCAAGGAGTTCTGTACCAATTTCAGGATTGTGATTGGGAAATACCATAAAGATTTTGATGATGCGGCGAATAAAGTGCACAAACATAAGATTGCAGGTATATGCGCTTATTTTGTATGAAATTAAAAACAACATTATTTTTGTCTATAAACGCCGAGCTTTGCCTCACCAGACCACCAGAGCGAAGAAATGAAAACAAGTTACACATTTGAGCCCTTGTGCCACGACTGGCCTCTATTCTAAAATATATTTAATGTAATATGCGTTGAATTTATACAATCTTCGTTTCTTTTTTCCTACAAATTGCATGTAAAGTATTATTTTGATCTTACCGTTCGTACCAATAATAAGAACTAAAAAAAATTAAGCGCTCTTGAGCTTGGAGTATCATATATATAATTATATAGCTAGGTATATGTTTGTTATAACATATAATATAATTAGAATGTTTTTATTATCATATTAGTGTTTAATAAAATAATAACCATAATATGGTATGGTACCATAATATGTTATATGAAGGTAACAGCTAGGTTCCTTAATTTTTTTTGTAATTCAGCACGATACTTTAGACTACTTTCTGCCTGTTGTTGTGCCAATATCTTATTAAAATGTATTTTTTTTTTAATTCTTTGTACATATATTTCTAAATATATTTATTAGTTTGATACTGTTGATTTTGATTCTGCACCTCTTGAATTACAGTTTTTTGTTTCTTAAATAATTGAGTTATATATACTCATAAATTTTATATGAGATTGCTTTGTTTTGCTTCACTTTGCATTAGATCAAAATATTTCTGTGTTTATTGTATCAGACTATATCTTATAACTATTCTAATGAAGATAGTGAAAGATATCATTTGTAATATAGTTCTTATTATCAAATGAATCCGTCTTTAATATAAATAATGGATTGCACCATTATCACAGCTAAATTGACCGTATATATGTTAGACCGTACTCTGTTTTGAACTGGACGTTCGGTGTCAGAGTCAAGAGTGTTCTGTCAATATCCGACACAGATAAATAATAACTCACCTAACTTAACCATATATTGAAATACACTTTTGACACACATTTATTAGATTACAGCATTTCTTAAAAAAATCTGCAAAATTAGTAATTTCCTTTTAAAACAAGTTTAAAACAAGTTCTATGTTTTTTGAACACATGAATAATTTTCAAAAATTAAAAAAGAAAAAGGAAATAGACATATAATTATTGTTTATAACTAAAAATGAATAAAATATTAAGATATTTTTAAACAATAGACATAAACCAAAAAAATGCTCTTCGATTCGAAAACATCCTTCCGGATTTATCGTCCGTAAAAAATATTCACATCTAGAATTGGAACCACTAATTACTGTGTGCGTACTCGTACTTCCTGTTTTTATTCGATGGAAAGTGGGGAACGGAGTGTCTTTCCACTCACTTTCTCCTGTACACTCAGAAAGAACCTAGTGTTAATACAGTCCGACCACAACCCATTTTTCGAGACATTGTCCGAAGAGTAGAATAAAATAGAGCCGAGCTAAGACATTAATGTCTTTTACTAGATGTTTTTTAAAAAATAGTACAAAACTGAACGGATTCCGGCGGATTGTGTCAATAGTAAAATGAACCTGTTAATATAAAAACCAAAAAAAATCTAAATTAGGTAACCCAAAGTAATTTAGTAATAAGGCACGTGTACATCAGGAATAACAAAATAGTCTATATTTTTTTTTAATTTATTTTTGTAACGTTCCACAAGAATTCTTTGTGGGTGTGTATGTGTGTGTGACTGACTATAAACACGACATGTTGTGGCTTCGATTACCATTCAAGGAGATGAAAAGTTTAATATGTTCATATTTCAAAATTTCTTCACTCTGCTTCGACGTAAAGCGGAAAACGGAGTGTGTTAGCACTAAGTTCCTGCATAGCCTGCAACAAATCGAAGCGGGATACAGCGTGAAAAAAAAACAAAGAAATAACTATTCAAACGTCCCCAGTAGGCACTACTGAAAAGAAACACGAGTGTATTGAAGTTTGAGTCTACGAGCGCAAGACGCGAGTCCTACATAAGTATTTACGGGCGAGAATACAAAAGCTAAAAATTCCTTGCCATCTTTTGTTTAAAACATCTAGCTTCAAGGAAAACATTTTTAAAAGGAATGTTAGTCTCGCGTCCAACAGCACGGGAGTTTCAGTTCTCTTGCATAGGAAGTCGTACATTTTAATCGTACTAGGACAACTTTTTTTAGTGTATCCATTGCATTTCAAAGCTTTAGGTGTTGGCGTGAGAAAATTTTCATGTTAAACAGACTGTGCTATAAAGTTAGGCCGTGTTTTCTGTGGAGCTTAATATGTATACTACAGGAAATGTATGTAATATTAAAAAAAAAATTGTTGTATATATAACTTTCTTTTTTGGGCCTATTATTGAATATTTAATTGTACATTGGATTAGAGTCAAAGAAGACGAAGAGAAGACAGAGAAAATACATACCTACCTAAATATGCAATTAATATTATTAAGCGTATTTTATATCTATTCTGTTTATTTATCGTTACTTATTGATATTTAGCCTGAAAACAACAACACAAAGTGGAACGTAATTACGAAGTTACATAATTACTCTTTTGATAACATCAAAGAACTGAACGACGCCATGCCACAACGTAGAGTGTAGGCACTAGCAATAATGTGCAAATATGACTTTTAAACATAATACAATGAATTCTTATTGATCGTATTATATTCTTATCTAATAATAGACAATTTTAATGTGTAATAATAAGTAATAAAGTAATTTTAATAAAAAAGGCGCTTGTTCTTTTTTTTCCGCGTAGGTTAGACACAGGGAAACTAGAGCTAAGATACTTAGTTCCTTACTATTCTGCTAATTTTCTAGATGTTATACAAAATTACTCAAAAAAAACCTACAAATCAGATAGGATCAGTTTCCTAGTTAATCCTAGTTACAATGGCACGTAACAAACAGCATATTTTTCTTTGCATCTGGATAATTTTATATCTACCTAATACTAACATCATTTCTTTTATGCCTGAAACCCATCTTATATAAGTTATTTACTTAAGAATAAATCTTCCAAGAATAAGTTCCAGATGGTGAAGCAATAAAGTTTTGTCGTCAAATTAAAAGTTTCTCATTGTTATAATAAACAAGACGTAGCGGTTATCATTTCGGCCCTTATCACTAACAAGATGCAGGACTTTTCTTACAAAGTTAACTCAACTAACACAAACAAAGTTAAAACAAAACTTACAAAGTTAACTTAAGTGATATAAAAAAGTGAGATTGATTTGATTTTATAATTTTTTAAACTATAAGTCAAAAGACAAATGAAAAAAAAAATGAAAAATACTTATTCCTGAGAGTGCAATAACACTGCAAAAATATTAAATATTGGTTTAAATTTTAATACTAACAAACAAAAATTAAGCAAAATATAAAATTATACTAATATTCCCTATGGATTCTTATCATTTAAATTCTCTTAACATAACTATTTAGAAATTCAATTATATTGATATATCGAATAAACCCAAATTGAGTTCGGGACTTTTAAAAAGTTCGGCAAACAAAGCAAGCATTTGCAACAGCAACCTAGTGTCGAGACACTCCGTCACACATCAGACTGAATAAATGATTTTTTTTGGTTTCCTCGAATGGGAATCGAACCCACAATCTGTCTCGTTTATAGTCACACGCTTGTGCCTTTGCGGCACACCTGTCCTCAACATAAATCGTAATGAAACATAATACAAGTTAGCTTGTATGTAGGTATGTATGTAGGTATGTATGTATGTATGTGCAACACAACAAAGCTACGCTCCTGTACAAAATGTGTCATCTCACGTGAACACAATGGCTCACCCCCTCATTCTCTCACGATTGTTCAGTGCGATTAAATTTTTACCCATTAGTCATGTGTAAAAAAATGCTCCTCATATTTTAGTAATTTAAAAAGTTATTTATTTTACAAGTTTCCTATTAAGATAGTCATTTTATTTTCCGTAGGGCCAGTAGGACAATTAAGCAGATTCAAAATTTTTAGTAAGGTAGATTGGTGCTGACGTATTGTTTTCGACGGCTCTTAAACAAAAGCTCTCAAACTGTTACTAACGTTTTTTTTCAGCTTTTCATATATACCCTTATATCAGGGTAAGCAAACGGATCCGCTCCCCAATTTACGCCAACTTCTACAGGCGAAAAGTGGTGAAACTAAACGCCGCGCTTTGCCTTGACACTAGAGCGAAGAAAACGAAAATATTAAATATTTAATTTCCTCGAGTGGGTATCGAACCCATAACCTGCCTCGACATACACAATCATTGTCGCAACTATTGACAGTATGGGGGGTATAGCCCGGCTTCAATTGAATTTTCCAGTTTGTTAGAAACTTTCTTCGAATGCGAATCGGTTTTTCTATTCAACTCGGGAATACTCATGGCTTGCTAAAGACCGACTTTCATAAAACTGCTCTCTGTTAAGGTGAGTTTTTATACTTTTTTAAATATCTTTTTTCTTATACCAATGTTAGTATTTCTTTTTATTTTAGTTTTAGGGCGAAAAGGGAAAAACGGAGTGTACAGAGTGTCTGATTACTCTGCTACATATATGTGAGATAAAATCTGTCATCTTTGTCTCTTAGTGATTTAAAAGAAATATTGTGACTTTTTTCGTACCAAAAGGTTCGACTGTAGGTCGACAGGAACGAGACTTATAAAAGTATATAAGCGTAAAGCTCGTGGGCGTGTACACTGTACGTACTGATTTCATATGAAATTAACTAACGATATAAGTTTATAATTGTTATTATTAGTTCTCACTTCTAGCAAATTTTATAATGGGAGTTCCCTGGAAAGTTACTTATAAGTTTTAATTACGAAGCTGAAACTATGCACAGAAGCTTTATTTTTAAACAATCTTGAGATAAATGATCTTGATAGGCGGACAGGCGTAAATGCAGAAGGAGAGCATGTCATAAGATAAAAGAGAATAAATAACAAAGTAATAAAAATAAAAAAAGATTCCTTTTGAGGTGCGTAACCTTAAAATTTATCTTATTAAATAAATCAGTAAGAGATTAAAGAATAAAATATATAGCTATTACATTCTTATTTTTTAAATAAAAATCATAATAAATAAAAAAATCATAATATATGTCACGATAAAATCGACTAGTTGTGGGTTTGATTCCCAGTCGAGAATATGAAATATTTATTTAAATTTATAGTTTCATTTCATCTCTCCGATATCGAGCCACTCTCGAACTCTAAGCCACTTTGCACGGCTTTGAGCTTCGCCATTCAACACGCAATGCCTCCAGAATTCGGCGAAAAGTGGGCAGAGGGAACCTAGTGTTTTAACACTAAACCGTGAAGTTGATTCAATTTAATTTTATTATAATATATAATGTAATATAAATTGCCTTGTAACAATTACGTTACAAATTAATATGATTAGACATGAAGCTTTACCTTAGCAAAACAAAATTCGATTTAACATAATTATAACATATTCACAAAAGGCAATAATAAAGCATTTTATAATTAATTCATGACAAATTACACAATGCAAGAATTTTATTACGAAGATGAACAAATTTAGCAACTGATTAAAATGGCGGTGAAGTATGAAAACATATATTTTATACTGTACAGCGAACGCTTCATACATTATTTATTAGTATGTGAGGGTATCTAATATCTTTTTATACCTGGGGGTATCTTTAAGGTATCTTTTAAAGTTTATTTCATACTGGGATGATAAAATCTACCAGACTGAAATAGATGAAAATCTTTTTTAGCAATTTCACTCGTAGATTACCTATCTTCTTATTGGTAGATTTTTTCTTATATTACGGTATTTTTTGCCAATCATAATTGGCGCTGTCTAATATGAGGGTTTATTTAAGGATCAATTTTACTGGGGGGTGGTATTTATTTAGTCTTTAGCCTGTACGTCGATTATTTTGCCGGATATATGTAAAAAACAATAAATTATGTAAAAATTATGAATACTCAAGGTCTTTACTAAATGTTTATTTTGACCCGACTACTAATATTACCATTATGTCATTTTACGATTGACAAGTGCATAGAAAATCTATTTAAATAAAAAACGATCGAATTCAAATGTTATCACTAAATTTTCTTTGATAAAAATAGTTTTTGCAATTTATATTTTGTTTCAGTTACTTTGAAAGTCATGTTTGTGTGAAATCAGAATATTACAAAAGGATGAAAAAAGGTTGCTCTTCCTTTGGCTGCTTGTTTTTAATCAACTGTTTCTTTACATAAGTTTGTGGAAAATATAAAATATATCTTTAGAATATATATCATTGTACCTATGTAGATTGTAAACTAGTAAAAATTATAATATTATTATATTTTATCTAAATATAAAATACTAGCGAAGAACTACTAGAACTGAGACGGATGAAAAAATTGACTAAATTAATATATCTTTTACAATTTACTTTTTTATGCCGACGAAGTCGCAGGTATATCTAGTATTGCATTACACTTTTCCGTCACTGACTGACTGATAGATAGCTCACAACCGAAACTATGCAAAGTAGAAAGATAAAATTTAGTACGTAGAGTCCTAAAGAAGTTTAGCACTAAGAAAATATTACCCGAAATTCCTATGAAAACTAAGGAAAACCGGATTTTATGTATTATAGTCCACTCAAAGGGATACTACTAGTATATTATACATATAAATAAAATTCAAATCTGTCTATGATTTGATAATAACAACGTTTTTCTAAGTACATACAGATGTTTATTCGTATAAACACCATATCTACTAAGAAAAACCACACCAAACCAACAAAAGAACAAAATGCAAGCAAATATTTTTTTTTTATCTGTTATTCTCTTTTAGTGTGCCATACCGCAAAAGATAACAACGAATCACAAAAAACCTCAATTAGAAGTTATCTAAAAGCAATATTTTGTGGACAGAATATACGAGTATTTATCGGGTCGGGTAGTATTTTCCTATCTGGGCAAACCCATTACGCAGCCGGCAGCTCTCAATCCGCACTAAATTCCTTAGATTTGACTTCAAGACGTCATTCTCCCCGATTAAGCGGAAACCATCCCTACAGAAGTTCTTTCTATAGCTTTCCCTTGCATAAATTACCTTTTTTATGTACTTTCTTTAGATACTTTGTTGAATATTTATGTGTATAATAGTTTTGAGACCGTTCGCAGGGGTATTAGTTCGATTCTCAATCGAGGACATGATTTAATATTTTCATTTCCTCGCTCTGGTAACGAAGTAAAGCGCAGCGTTGAGAAAAAGTAATTCTATTTGAATAGTTTGAAAAGTGCAGTTTGAGCTTTTTGCACTTGGACGGTGTACTCATATGTAGCAACTGTCCTGATAGTATAATGGGACAATAAACTAACAGGATAATGTAATTGTGTGTTAATTCATTTTTTTTGTCTTTTGTTTAAATATTTCTTGGCCCTACTCAAGAAAAAGAAATCTGGATCTGGATATTTTTGTTTCCTCTGCTCGGTGAACGCACAGCTAGTTACGTTTAGTCAGTTGTGCTCCAGCGCCACGACTGGCGTCTAAGATAAGGAACACAATCATATTATGTCCAAAAATAAACTAATTTCGTTTATATGAAACAAGGCAAGTCGTGGGGCACTCGACGTGGCAGTATGTATGTAAATATACATACGTGTGAAAGTGTTTTAAAAAGAGTTTTTTTTTTGTTTTATAATACCGAATGGATATATAATTAAATATTTATTAATGTTTTTCTTTAGAATAATATACGTAAATGTTTTGTATCAGTTGAATAAGTCTAACTTGTATAGGAACATAAATGATTAAACATTAAATTTAATTAATTCATGAACATCAAAACAAATGTTACTTGTAAACGTACCGGAAATAAATTCAGATATCATAACGAACTGTCAACAACAAAAACAATATCGATTCAGTGTTCATACTAATTAGCAAGATGAGCTCAAACATAATTGAATAATTTACTTGTGAAATGAGACCGTTATGCGACGGTTGTGAGTTCGATTCCCACTCGAGGAAGTGAAATATTTATTTACGTTTATATTTACATTTCTTCGCTCTGGTGTCGATGCAAATCGTGGCGTCGAGTTCTGCCATTCAACACGCAACGCCTCCAGAATTCGGCAGAATTCGGAATGGAGGGTGGACCAAATCTATATATATAAAAGGACTGACTGAGGTAAGAGGCGCGCACAGCCGTAACCGCTGTGCGTAGAAACGTGAAATTTGGACAGATGTTTACTTTCGTAATCTGGACATTCACTTAGAAGGAATTTTGAAAAATTTTAACCCTAAAGGGGTGAAATAAGGGTTCAAAGTTTGTATGGAAAAATCTTTAAATCGCCACCGATTTTAAAAAAAAAAAAATTTAGACTTTTAAAAATATTTCATTGAACAGATATTTCGTGGTTTATTACAATTCACTCCTAAATAAGCAAGCGAAGCTGCGCGCGCCCGCTGGTCTACAATAAAATAATAAAAATAAAATATAGTATTTTTATATAAGTTAATACAAATATCTATTAATTAACTGTTATTATAAATATTATTATAACTAATAACAATTTAGAATTATTATTATTTTATTCTTCTTTCTCCTATCAAACAAAGTCAGATAATAAATCAATAAACAGTGCCAATATCAATAATGAAACTAGTTTCTATAATACGCTATACATAATATAATTATATTCCAGATAACATTAAAAAAAACGTTATAACAACTTTCTTTAATGAACCCTCGACCTGTCAGCCATTTGAAAACCAAATTTTTGAGCGTGACACCGTAGAAATTTAAATATTTCCCTTTCTTCCTCTGTTCGCTTTTTTGAATAACGCTTTAGAGATGGGGTCGGTTTTATTTTATAATGGTATTAGAAAATGTATTTTAGATTTTACGCTTTGTAAATGCTATTGGAGATTGACGTCAAAGGCGTCGTTGAAGCCTGTCTGTGTGTGCTTAAGGGTATGTTTGCAGGTTAACCTGGCTGCCTTTCCTTCCCTTGCGAGTTCGTAGAGATGAATTCATTGAAAATTATCTGAATTGTATTTTTTAAAAATATCAATTATTGTTCAGTACTCTTTGTGTTTTCTTTATAAGAATGTATCAGACTTGTTAAACGAAAACAATCCATATAAAAATATTTCATTTTTGTGTGTAAATTATAGAAAAATAAAGGAAGGAAGGAAGAAATAAAAATTATTGTATATTTCTTTATATTCAAACTTTTTCCCACTTATATGTAAAAAGTAAGGCCAGTCGTGGGGCCGAGGCACAAGCGTGTGACTGTAAACGTGACAGGTTCTGGGTTCGATTTTCACTCGACTCGACACTTTAACAATTTCATTTCTTCACTCTGATGTTGAGGCGAAGCGCGGCGATGAGTTCCACCACTCAACACGGAATGCCTCCTGAATTCTGAGGAAAATAGGAAACGTAGTGTCTTAACACTAGATCCCCTCTACCTATCCAGCTGTGTGCGAGATACATCGACGCTAAAAAACTTAATAATTATTTACTTGCAATATATCTAGTTATCAAACAAGATTTCAAAACCACAGTGTCAATTTAATCGATTCTCAGCAATATTTTATTTTGCATTCCAACGCATTAGTACTTTAACAGTTCCACGATTGCTTCAATATTGAATGTATTTTATGATACAACTAGCGGACGCGCGCAGCTTCGCTTGCGTATTTAGGGGTGAATTCTAATAAATCATGAAACATGTGTTCAATTAAATACTTTTAATAGTCTAAATTTCATATTTTATAAGAATCAGTGCCGATTTAATTTTTTTTCCATACAAACTTTCAACCCCTTGTTTGTACCCTTAGGGAGAGAATTCTAGAAAAGGATGAAACACGTATTCAATTAAATACTTTTAAAAATCTAAATTTCAAATTTTATAAGAATCGGTGCCGATTTAAATTTTTTTCCATACAAACTTTCAACCCCTATATCACCCCTTTATCGTTAAAATTTTTCAAAATCCCTTCTTAGTGGATGTCCAGATTACGAAAGTAAACATCTGCCCAAATTTCATGTTTCTACGCACAGCGGTTACGGCTGTGCGTGCGTCTTACCTCAGTCAGTGAGGACAAGTCCTTTTATATATATAGATAAAGAAATATAAATATAGATAGATATCCTGTGTATATTTACATCTTTAATTTATATATTTTCTTCTACTATTTTTTGCAGGTTCTAAAACAAATGTATATAAACTAACCTAACTGGAAAAATAAGACGATTTCTGTAGAGGAAGTAGCTAATAAAATAAATACAGTAACATCAACGTTGGCTAAAGTACGATCGCAATTTCAAAAGACTGTTTGAATCTTCTTCAATATATTTTTACCAAGAATTTATAGTTAAAATATACAAAGTATAATTTGTTTTACTTTATGTTCTTTAATTTTATAGTACTGTTTTAATAAATAATTATTAAATTCTCTTTTTATATTAATATAATATGAAAATATTTTTTTTGTTTAGCTTTACGCTGTATCCCGCACTTATCATTGTAGATACCTTGAGAGCCTAGTTTTACCCGCTTTACAAGCGTCAATGAAAATAAAAACTTTATTTACCATTCTTTGACTTACTCCAGTTAAGGCCAGTCATGGTGCAGGGGCACAAGTACTGCCTGTAACTGTAAACGTGACTAGTTGTGGGTTCGATTCTCACTCGAGGAGTGAAAAAAATATATATTTTCATTCCTTCACTCTGGTGTGAGTAAGCGCGGTGCTGAGTACTACCACTTAACACGCAATACCACCAGAATTCCCCGGGAAATAATGAGCGGAGTATCTTAACACTAGGTTCCCTCTGCTAACCGTGTTTTGTGCGGGATAAAGCGTGAAGCTATATAACACGTATCGTACTCGATTACCCGACGCACATTTCCCGACATACATAATTATGTATGTATGTCTAATATCAGATAAAGTTCCAACAAAGCTCCGGTAAAGCTTAAACGACAAGTTATAATTACTCTTTCAGTTACAATATTCCGCCTTTTATTAGAGTTGCTCGCGAGCTTTAGTGCTTTTGATATAATATGTACATCGTACATTATATGTTGGTAAAGTTGTTCTGTTCAACATGTTACCTGTATAATATTTCTTATTAATAATTAAATATTAATTATGAGAATAATTAATTGCAATCTATTTTTTTTAGATGGTCATTATACAAAGTGTACTGTCAAAATCCACCAAGAAGACAAACCACTCAAGAAACAATGTCTTGGAAATTAGACGGAGAGTGAGGGAAGAATTGTCCTAGTGTAAATACTAGGATTCACCTCCCTACCCCCTTATGTGCGGGATACAGCGTGAAGATGAAAAAACAATCCGCTGTCTAATCAGAACAAAGGGGAAAAACGTCTCTAAAGTAGAGATTCTGTTTAATTATTTCACAAAAGTATGGCGATGCTTATAATAGGAAATAAATATGTTACAAATTAATGAAATAAAACACTTGATGTAATTATTAAATTTAATTTATTTATTTATGTTCAATAAAATCATTTTGAAAGCAAAATCGAGACATGATAATTTTATATATAGAGAAGATAGAGATTGATGAATTAAACAACGAGTTATATTCATTCATCCTGGTGTTCTTTGTAATATAAAGCTGACGATAAATTTAAACCTCAATTAGTCTAGAGTTGAAAATTGCTTTGAGAGCTTACAGCGAGCCACCGCGGCCGTGGGAAGGTAACATGAAAGTGGGAAACGTGTCAGGTACAATTAATTCCACAATTTACTTTTTACTTTTATCCCGAATGACACTTGGCGGAATATAAAACTTAATAAGTACAGGCTATAGAGACATATAAAGTATAGCTTTGCTAAAGTATAGCTCGGTTTAGTTACTTGTATAAAGCTTATTCGAGGTGGCCAGAAATCGAGTGAAGTTTCTTCATTTCCACGTCCTAATAAACTTCGAGGCATTCTTATATATTTTCCAATATTTGCAAAATGGATTTTTAATTAAATCAGAAGGGGAATAGGGACCGTTCTCGTATTTTCTCAAAACAAAATACACAACGCTTTGTTACAGAAGCCCGTCTCACAGCGAACAATGTACGAAACAATCGATCTATTTACATCTTGTAGCGATATTTTTTATGTATTCCCTGAACAAATAAGATTTCATCTAAGCCTTTGTTAAGCTTTTCCAAAGGTAAATAAAGGAGAGGAATTGTTTACTTTTAAGTTTGTTTTCCTACTATACTTTGTTTTTTTTTAACTGTATCCCGAACAAAGCAATGAAGGCTGAGAGAACCTTGGAACTTAGTGTCAAGATACTCCGTTCCCATTAACCCTAGATAGATACTCATATTTCACTGTACACTTAAAATAACCATACGGCGATTCGAGGTACGTATGTTCAAGTGGGCATATTTTGGATTACGTATATATTAGGTATATGGATATAATAATGTATGTATTAATAGACTATATTAATGAAAAATGTTACAATTTATTTATATTTCATAAGAAAAAAAATTATAAATAACAAAACAGGGTACCTTTTACTTTATAAAACTTAAACATTTAGTAACTCTTTCAGTTTTATAATTTATTTGTACACTTTTCAAAATCTAAATTTAGTAGCCGCCCAACTATGATTTTTTCTGCTTCTTACAGAAATTTTGTTATAAAGAAACGTATTAAAAAAACTACATTCAAATAAAGAAGAGAGAAACAGAAGAATTATTTACAAGCGCAATATGAATTCTCAAGGAGCCTTATTAGAGAAATGTATCCAAGTAGGTACACGCTGCACAATGCCTTTTTGTATTGTATAGCAGGATGACGGGCTAACGAACCTACTCGCGGCACCTCCTCCCACGTACCGCGTAACCCTGCAATATATTCTTGTTTGTGATTTACCTTCAAGAATATTGTGAAATAGTTCATAGGTGAACATATTCTACCTTCACGATATTCCCCGCATATAGCTGGGTAGAGTGAAGTTAGCTAGTGTTATGACATTCCGTTTCCCAATTTTCATTGTGTGTTGAGTGGCATAACTCAACGCCACGCTTGGTCTTGTTGTCAGAGCGAAAAATAAATTAATGATATTTTTTATGCACATATTAATAAAGAAATAAAAACACTTCACTTAAATCATATACAAATTTAGATGAGACAATTGTTAAAACTGCGTTAGCGTGCACAAACGTACAGACAAACAAACAAAAAAATTAAGAATCATTGTTTTGGGTTCCCTTACATTTATAAAATTTATACGTGCGCCCAATAATATATTTTCTTATACGTCTTCCATTTTGAGACAGCGACTAATCTGCTAGAGTATCTACCAAAGACTGTACATATAATATATAAACATATATGAAACACGTCGGTAGCGAGCCAAACAACATTTTAATTTCTCCTCCCGCTGACATTTATCCCAATAAATTGCATATAACTTTGATTTATTACAATCCGTAGGACAAAATGTCCTGGATTCGATATTCATGCATAAATCATGACAAAAAGAATTCGTTCATACGTTGTTATTTATGGAGCTACTTTTGGGAGCAAACATTTCACGTTTTATAAGTAAAAACGTAGATTTTTAAATTATATTATTATGCATATTGCGTTATTCAAACCGCATTTATAAACCACTCTCAAGTCTGAGATCGATCTTGAGATACCTTCTATGATTCTATGAATGAAAACGACATCTCAAGTTCGATCTTAGACTTAAGTGCGATTTATAAATACCGGCCTAAGAGTCGGTATGGAAATTATCTCATAGAATATAATTTTTATATACTGCTGGAATGGTTGAAAAACGAATGGCTGATGAATGAATATTAATGATATGTACGTACGTTCGGTAGAAGTCGTGGACAACAAGCTAGTATTAATAAATAGCAGTCTTTCCATTAAGCTTAGCATTACCACAACGATTTATAGTTCCCAGGATGACAATTTTACAAAAGATAAAAGCAAATAAGCTCATAATATTCTGCTTTAAGCTTTATTAATCCTAATTAATCTTTTATAATGTTTTTTTAGTTAAGCCCTTAAGTGTTGCAAAATTAAAATGATAATAGATAAAAAGATGAGGTCGTCTTGGAGCAGCGGCACATGACTTGGGTAAATGAATTGTTTTCATTTCCTCATTCTGGTAACAACATCTCGAAGATTTGACGCGTCGACGTAGTAGAGTCGAAGTCGATTCAAATCCAATTCAACATTTTGAACATAGTTAGAACCACGGTCAAGTAAGTGGTAGTAGTGGTAGAAATACCATCACAATATGTATTTCTTGCAAGTATGCTACCACGTGGCTTGTGGATAATATAAATTAGAATAAAGAATTCTAGGTTAATTTCTAGATTATTAACATACAAAGCTTAAAGAACATCTTGATATACCAATCCATTATCTATTTTTAGTAAACGACGGAAGCCGCATTTTAACGCCGCATTTAAAATAAATTTTAAATGTAAAAATGGTGCAATAGACATTACCCATAAGTAAACCCATAGAAATGTGTGATTACGATACCACCATCATCATCAGCAAAAAGAAAAATAATAAAAAAACTATACTCCACGATATATCCTACATATAGGCAGAGGGAACCTGAGTACCCATTAAGGTGTAAAAACATATTGTAATTTATGTTAATACAATAAGCCACTCGAATCAGTATAACGTCCTTCAACGTAGACTGCATATAATAGTGTTAAACTTACTCTGGTAGCATAATCTGCCTTGTGACACATGCAAATGATTTCTAAACTCAATTTCTATGTCATTAGAGTCGCTGGGTTCGATTTCATTGCATTATCCAGTATATGAAATTCAAATAAAAATAATAATATGCAATTATGCACATAGAATGGAATCGTAGATGATATTGCCTGGTGACCATTTCCTCCTAATTCAATCCCTCGAGTAGGAATCAAACTCTCAACTGCCACGTTTACATTAGCACCACTGCGATACGACGCCCTCATTTTTAACTACTTAATTAATTAAAATGTGACCTGAGCACACAATGAATAAATTCTTAAAGAATATTATACAAATATTCAAGCATTGACCTAATTTTCTCATAATAAAAGGTAGAGTCGTTATTTCTACATAGGTAATTAAAAAAGCGTATTTGTGAAAATTCTATATAAAAGATTTTTCTATGCAAATTAATATTTATATCTTTAATATTACCTACGTAATAAAAATAAAAAGTAAACTTTGTGTAACAATAAGTAAGAACCCTCTCGCGGCTTTGCAAGCTTGACTTATTGACTATCATATTCATTTAATAACTAGAGACAAAAACGCGACTTTGCCCGCTTCAGTATATTTTTTATATTATAGCCAAATATACAAAATCTTTACATAAAATGTAGCCTATACCTTATTCTGAAGTAAAAGCCACATGTATTATTACTGAAAAGTTCCTCAAATCCGTTTAGTAGTTATACCGTGAAAGTGGAACAAACAAACATACATCCTCACAAACTTTTAAATTTATAATATTAGTAAGATAGTTTATTAAATATTTTATTTTTCATAAAATTCAGTAATTACCGTCATTTTCTAAATGATCAATCCTAAACAACAACTTCTGATACTTCATATAAATAATGCAAATAACTTAGAGCAACACTTTTTTAGATCAGTCAGCTGTATATAAATAGTGTTAAGACACTCTGCTCCCCACTTCCCGCCAAATTCTGGGGGCATTGCGCATTGAGTGGTGGAAATCAACTTTTTGCCTCGACACCAGAGCGAGGAAATGGAAATATTATTATTTCATTTCAGTTATTAGCTATCACAAAATTGTTGAAATTTAATCTTCAAAACAGATAAATATGGCGCTATTATATCAGCAATTACTGTGTCGCCATTGCGAGTAAAATCAACCAATTAGTACAGGATTAATCATCATAATTTGCAAACAGTATTGACAGTACCAAACTATAAATCAATATATTAGCCATACAAACCTTAGTAAAATTACTGGAAATCCAAAATTTTCAAAATAATTTAACTCGTATACAGTAATTTTGAATAGTTATCTGCTTAGTTGCGTCAGGTATGCCTACTGTAGAAGGGACTTTGAGGTTCTGACGTTAAGGCTGGTGCTGCTACTGACGGGGCACGGTTGTTTCGACAAATACTTACATCAGATTGCACGCCGGGAAATGTCGCTGGTGTGCCACGAGTGTGATGCCTCCAGACCCGCCCCGCGAACGCAGGCCAGGGGGTAGGAGAAGGCGTTTTCCGTTTTGGCGCATCTTCAACGGAGGGTCATGAGAAACCCGAGGGCACCCTAAAGGCGACAGTGGCCCGCGGTGGCTCGCCTTCCACCGAGGCGTCGTAGTAGTATGCATGAGCGATCCTGCGGCGTCTCATTTTGGTGGAGAGGGGTCTGCGTAAACGCATTTCCCAGCGATAAAAACCAAAAAAAAACGTATACCTACTATTATTTTATTTTGATGTTAGGTTACACTCTAATTTATGATCTAGTCAGTGACGCTTTGTGGGGTTGTCAAATGGAACTTTTGAAGTGGTTATTGTAGTTGTGTAGAAATTATGGTTACGATTTTATCTTCATTTTTGCTTCCTCAGTGGAAGCGGAAGGTCAGGGAGATTTCTTCACTTTGTACCCATTTTTGAATAAATGTTCTGTGCCTATTGAGATCTCCATATTTAACCAACGGGAAGGAAAATGTCTCAGCACTACACTTTCCCCACTACGTACCCTGCCATATGCAAGTAAAAAGTTAACATAAAATAAAAAACATTTCACATTACAATATAGATGCTCGCTATATCTCGCTTAAAGACTATGCCATATAATATAGATATTGTCTTTAAAATAACAATGTTATTAGGTCACGAAAGTAATACAAATAAGAAAATTAATGTGTAGCGGGCGAAGCCGCGAGTGGGTCGCTAGTTCATAACAAATTTAAACATTTCATGAACACAGCTTCATAACTAGTTTGAAACTTAGGTATAGACTTCTCTACTGGGTTTATTAAAGTTTGCTCTAGACTCCTGTAATTTGTTTTGAATTTTCTCTAGCACGATCCTACTAAAGAAGCGTTAAGTTAAACGCTGTTTTCTAAATGTCATTAATAGGAACAGCATGTGCCTGAAACGGAAGCTATCTCAATCTCGGGCGGAAAAAGGAGGATGTAGCTCTACCCACCCACCTAGTGTGAAGCTGAAAAAGATGCATTATATTGCTCAATAAATAAAAAAAATCACTAACTGATGCAGGCTTAGTGACATTATCATAAATAAATTTTACAGTTATTATATATGGAAATGTAAATTCCAGTTTGTATTGAAGATAGACGAAGCATAAACTACCATAACATAAAACAAGTTTTGAACATATGACCTAACCTGAATAGAAGTACTGAAATGTAATTGAAAAGTTTCACAGAGACATTGCATGAAATTTAAATTCTAAGACTTTGCAGAAATATTTTATAGTGTGGCGTGATCGGAAGTTTCCTGTATAGAATATGCTGGCACATTAATGTGAATTCTTTCACTTAAGATATTTTTTTATATCTGTATTTCATTTATTGTTTTAGCCTTACGCTGTAATTTTAAGCTAATCTGAAGGAACCTAGTGTTAAGTTAGTACATTTTCTATATTCTGCCTAATTTTGGAGAAATTAGTGTAGGAGTGGAAATCGAAGCCACAACCGCGTTTACAGTCAGACGCCGTGCCACTGCGCTACGACGGGCTTACTAAATCCACTTTTAAGCCTTTTAATGTACATTTCAACTTTATTTTATAACTAGCTATATATTAGATAGGTTAACAAGTTAACTGTGTAAAACTATAATGTTTCATAAATTTTATACTTCGATTTCTACTTTAGGCTTAATTTGGTAAAACACTTTGATGGCAACCAAAGAAATTGGGTTTTCAAATTGAATATGTATGAAATTTCCGTATGTTTATACATTACAATTGACGGTAAAATATCGTTAAATAAACGTAGGTATATGGGAAATGCTAAAAGAGAAAAGCTCCCAGCTATTATTTCACATTCTATATGTAAGTATATTCACTCTAAAGCGTTATAAATCGTGGTTAATTCTTGACTTAATGTGATGTGACTAGTTATGCAAATTACCTCGTTGAAAGGTGTTCTAAGTGTACTATATATATTTAAAAATATATACATTTATAGTTTTTTATTTACATATAAATGTAAAGAAATTATTAAGAAAAAATCTCCAAGTATCGACAATTTGAACATATTTGCACGTTACAAATAATATATTTTATAACTTAAATTTTATTAAATTACAATTGCTCGTAATTATTGTTTTAATATTTATACATTTTTATATCTATCTATCTATCTATATATATAAAATCGAAAGGTCGCTCACTCATCACGAAATCTCAGAAACTACAAGTGCTAGGAATCTCAAATTTTGCATAGCAGTTACTTATAGGACACAGGTGCTCGCTAAGACGGGAATTTGCAATATTCGACTTCTAAGGGGTTGTTTTTGGGGTCGAAAGTTTGTATGAAACTTCGTTACTACAAATGCTAGGAGTCTCAAATTTTGCATAGACGTCACTAGGACGTAGTCATGGAGACAGAAATTAATAATAACATAGTTCACGCGGGTGTAACCGCGAACGGGCCGCTAGTATTTAATATTTGTAATAAAAATATACTAGTTTATTAAAATATCGACTATTGGTGATATTATCTTAGACATTTTTAACGGTAACTTGGAATTTACAATTCAATCCAACAAAATGTCACTTAAAAATCATTTTCTTTTAAGCATTAACATTTAATTTCTCAAACATCTTATTGATATTTTACATATCAAAATTTTCTTCAAGACGCTCAGGGACGTGAAAAGAAACAAAAGGTATGCCGTATTTCTTTTACAAACAATAAAATGCTAGAACTAAGGCAAAAGAATGTCGGTTGAAATTTATTGCCCCTTTTCCATTGCTTTAAGCAATGGATTGTAATAAAATTTATTGAAAAAAATATCTGCTTACTATCGTTGAGACTGCTGCTACAGTACAGTGGTCGTATTTGAATCCCGCAAAAAACTGATGTGTTTCTATGATAATACTAATTAATAAGTCCTACCAATATTTTAAATGTGAATATATGTAAAAAGTTGTGAGGATGGATATTTGTTCCGCAGTAACGCAAAAATTACTCAACGGATTTAGATGAAATTCTATCGATCGTCGTAGCGCAGCGCCTCAGGATCTCAATGTTAAAGCGACGGTTCTGTTACGAACAGAAGCGCTACCGGACCTACCTGACTAGCTGACCCGGTGAACTTCGTACCGCAGTACACTCATTCATTCTTTAATTTTTGTTTTTTTAATATTTATTCTGCTATTCGGGACACCGGGTCAGCTAGTATATAATAATAATACTTTATTGCACTAAAAAACAAAGAAACAATATTTACAAAAAGACAATAAAAAAGTGCAATGGCGGGCCTTGTCACTAAAAGCGCTTTATATATAACTTTTTTGCTAAACATTTTAAATATTTAATAATTTTATGTAGGAAAAAAAAAGAAAAAAAAAGAAAAAAGGGGTTTCAGTATCTCATGGCTCCGCCAGGATTCAAACCTGGGACCTCTCTGTTACGAACAGAAGCGCTACCGATTGCGCCATGGAACCCTATGAGTGAGTACGCGTAATACGTGAATGCATTTTGTAATTTTATACTATTTTAAAACGTATTGTTAGTGAAAAAAAGTACTAACTAACTAGATTCCCTCTGCCTACAGCATCCTGAAAGTGATATATTTTATTTTAGCACTGGTTCATTGGTGCTGTCTCAAAAGAAAGAAGAAAAAGTCACAACTAGTAATGTTATGACTTTCTTTTTGCTGAGAAAGATTTATTAAGTAAGAAATTGTGTCCCTTGATAGTTGTTGTATTTCCACGCTATTGCGGTACTAAAAACTTTAATGTTAGTTTTTGTGTTCATATTTATGTGTCCTTTTGACAATTTCTCTTTTTTTATATGTAAACTTGAAATAAGTGAGTTTCTTAATTCTATAATATAACGAAAATACATTTTATCATATAGTAGACAGATAAGCAGGTAAAATAATAATCCGAGTAATAAAAAAATATTTTATTGAACATGTGTCTCGTGGTTTATTAGAATTCATCCCTTAGGGTGCAAGTAAGGGGTTGAAAGGTTGTAT
>JAKRZM010000772.1:805857-870869 GCA_036379175.1 Heliconius cydno galanthus | reverse complement strand
AGATTCCTAGCACATGTAGTTTCTGAGAATTCGTGATGAGTGAGTGACCTTTCGATTTTATATATATAGATAGATAGATAGATAAAAAACAAAACAAAAAAACCTGTTATCCATCACTCATAAACCACAGAGCCGTTAAAATTCAAACGTCAGTCCTGCATCGCGCTATCGAAGTGTTCAAGCTGTGTAGCATATATACCAGTGACCGGCCAAGGCCAGCAGGGAGTCCGTTTCTACACAGTAAAACAGTCATAGCGGCGGCTGTCCTAATCGCCGCTACATTATCCCCCGGGTGGGCATGGGTCCGGCGTGGGGTGGCTGTGATGGTACCTAGTAGTACCATTAATTATTGTAACGCAAGCGTTTATAGCAGAGTGGGGCCACCATAGGCGTTAGTCTATGGAACCTCTTAACGCCACTGATGTAGAAGTGTTGACTCCCTTTTTGCTTACTTTAGTGAAAAAATATATATAATACGCAACAGGGTAGGTAATAGCAAAAAATTAAAATCGAAAATCGAATTAATTAGCCTATTATAGTAAAAAATTAAAATAGAAATAATTTATTTATTTTTTATTTTCCGCCATCTCGCGGTACGACGTCGAACTAAGTTACACCTTAATTACCAACCTGTGAAGTTGTGAACGTATAAATCTATTATAACTGACAGACACTAATTAGTTATTGTTGCAGTTAACTTAATGCAAATCTTACAGATGTCCAAATCAAGGAAGTGCCGAGTCGGGGTACTAGCTAGTATGTAGTATGCTGGTCCGACGCACGTATAATTTATTATAACTCTTGTTTCGGTTATATATAACAGTGATGTCAGTAAATCTGAAATTTAAGTTTCTGTTCTGCAATTCTTTAGAGACGAGATACTTTAGAGACTTATAGTGAGTTATTTTTTTGTAGTATAGGTAATTGAATGTATATCGTGAAGCAAAGCACTTGCTTATATGCTATATGCTAGTTTTTAAATATTGTATATGAATGTTATCGCATAGTTGGATATTTGGCTTATTTTTTATTCTAATATGTTTATATCATAGAAAGAAAACTTCCAAAACCACATATAAGAAACTTTATTAATATAAAATGCAATATGCTACATAACAACCTATAGAAATAGGTCTCACAGTACACATTCACTAAAAATCACATCAGGAAAGAAAAATAACTATTAAGTTTATACTTGTAAATAGGTATATGCTCGATTAGTGAGATAACTATAGTAGACGTTAGGTATGTACTTACGAATAATGAGCCCAAACAGTTGGAAGCTTTGTAAAATACTTAAAATAATACCTATATTTGTTGTTCAACAAATAAAAATTAAGTTGACAGTAATTTTTGACAGTCCTCCAATATATATCCAAAATATATATTAAAAGAATATTAGTGAACAAATGTTATAAATGATTTATTTATATCTTGAAATATATTATTGATTATAGAAACTTCCGGAATATTCTATTGAGACACAGTTATAGTTATATAATATACATAACATTATATACTAATCAAACTTTAAACCAGTTGAAAATTCACATTTACAATGAAAAAAGTTAATCTAAAAATTGTAAAAAATTTTCGCATGGCAATTAAATTATCATAAAACTTTTAGAATATTAAAATGCAAAAAAAAGGTAAAGGTATCAGGTTCAGAGTTCATGTATTACATCTAGATTTGACATCTTTGTCACTTTCATTAATTTTCTAACAGATAGACAGCAATATTATATATTATTTTAAACACCTAAGCATAAACCTACTGATTTAAGAAGCACTGGAATGTAACTGTTAACTGTTCTATCTTCAGATATGGCTTTCTTTCTATTTTTAATATTTGCCATTTTTTCAAACATAAACGTTGCTTAAGACTGGTCTACCATCTTTATTCCTTTTCTTTATTTCTTATCGAAGTATATATATAACATCTTTGTACAGTTTCAAACTGCTCATTCAAAATGCAAATAATAACAATGTATGCAACACACTTTAAACTATTGTGACAAAACTTGAATAAAATATTTTAAACATAATTTACACAATATCCAATATACATGAAAAATACAGTGACCAATTACAATATGGTAAAACAACCTTTAATACTGGTTCTAGAATAAATTTTGAACAAACTGTCCCATGATCTAAGAGAATTTAAACATTTTAATACTTAAATATTTAAAACAAATAAATTTCAACATCCAGCACTAAAATACAATAATATGTGACCTGCTTCTCTATCAATCAGTAGGTTCACTCTTATTTTATTTATTTAGAAAACCTATCTACAGGTTGATTCAGAAATACACAGCCGCAACTTTTGTTTCAAAAATTTGCTATATTATAGTGTATATTTACTTAATAATTATAATACCATATAACATCCATATTTTTTTTCACACATAATATATTTTTCTACACATCTAATTATATGCAGTTGTCAGCCATCGTGCATAGGTAATTAATAAATATTTTTTTTATGATATTTAACCACATCTACACTCGCCATTAAGCACTGGTATCACTATACCACAAATATTCCAATACACAATAGTATGACACATTATATTTTAATAGGTATGCCACTAGGATTGAATAAACTTATGAATCACATTTTTATATATTTGAATCATATAGAGGCAAATAAAGCAATCTCCATTTGCTGTGCACTGCGTGTGACTGTAAACGCGAAAGGTTGTGGGTTCGATTCCCACTCGAGAAAATCAAATATTCATCACTATTTACATTTCTCCGCTTTGGTGTCGGGGCAAAGCGCGGCGTTGCAAAACGCAATGCCACCAGAATTTGGTGGAGAGTGTGGAGCGGATAGTTTTAACAACAGGCTTCCTCTATCTACCCTGTCAAGTGCGGGATACAGCGTGAAGCAGATGATAAATTTAATTAAATATGTTTTCGTAATAATTATTTTAACTTCAGAGCAAATAATATTGAAAAAGTTTTTGGATATTGCTGTATTTACATCCACATATGATTCATTTGTTACAATTACACCTAAATTACAGTTTCTTAAACACCCATACATTGATATACTTTAATATATAATATTAAAAATATCCAAAGACTATGATATAATTATGTAATAAAAAAAATGAATTGCCAGCGTACAAATGAATGTGATAACTTAAATCACTACCATATTATAGAGATAGTACAATTTAGTAATATATTATGTTTAAATTCGATTTGCGATACACTACAATAAGTTAAAACATCAAGGAAGTGGTTATCTTCTGTATGAGGATTCGGATTACATTCAGATTTATAAACACTTAATAGAGTATTATTTTAAATTGTAAAAGTTACATATTTATATACGTTATATTAAAATTGTTTGTAAATTTGGCAAAATTGTTCTAAGCAGTTGAAGAATATAAACACTTCAGTGCACAAGCCCGCATGCACCAATATTAAATGAATTCAAACACGCTAAACAGCTTTGCTTTGCTAAAAAACAATCATAAAATTTAAATTATTATAAACAGTAAATAATAGGTACATGTTTTTTTTCTTTGTGAAATAATGTATACTTATAATATTGCTTAACCCCTATTATTCTATATGAAATAGAATCCAGTTAAATTCCTTTAAGGAGTTCAAATTATACCTAAAAAAAGTAAATTTTAATTTAGTGCTGGTTTAATAAATTTCTTAAGGAATATAAAATCTTCTAAACATTGTGCTTTTGGCAGTTTAGCTATAAAGTAGTTCCCTTTGCTTTTAATGTTTACATTAACACTGGAATTAAAAATAGAAAGTGTTCCTATAATTTAGACATAAATCCCTGAGATCGCCTTGACGTAAAAAAATCACAATTATCAATTTGGGAAGACTACATCGTTGGCCCCCGGGATTGTCACGTACAACCAAATTCAACACACAGTTTATATAATTAATAGATACGAGTATAATATTATAGTTGCATTTAAAAATTACTAAACAATCTGTGCATTACTGTTTACTTAATTGATAGTATAATTATGGCAGTAATATTCCTGCAGTCGTTGTACTTACAATTTTAAAAAATTCATTCGATCCCAAAAAGGACAGGTGGATACAAAATGGGAACAAAATGTGTAAAAAATCTTGTGTTCTCTGATAATATTTTATGGAATATTCACAATGCTAGTTAAATTACCACAGCCAGCCAGGTTATACAATTACGTTATTTTAATGTGATCGCTATATTTTAAAACACGTTCACATACCTACGAAAGTCGGTATTCAAGAGCTACTAAAAATCATTCAACATTTTGACAATTTTTTAAATATTTTATATTTATAACAAACGCAACTTTTTTACGCAAATAATATTAATTATATTTATGTTTAATTTAATTTTTCTTTTATTATTACTAAAGCTAACAGATATTATTTAATTAAGATTTATTATTAAGTTTTTAGCAAAAGAATGTTAAGTTTAGTGCACGATAACATTAATAAATTAGGTTTATTATTTGCATGTAAAATATTAGTTTTAATTAATTGTAGGGACATCTAGAGGCCCGGACGCGTTTCATTGCGCCAAAAATCAAATATAACCAAAATGGCGTTGCACACTGTGTGTGTGTGTATAAATTTTGTATATGTACTTAATTTTCACCGAAATAGTTCCCCCATTTTCCGACAGATACTTTAATATAATTAAAATATTTTAAATCCAATACAAAAATTATTTACATAAAATAAACGCATAATAACTTCGTTAATAATATTAAATTTCTGCTAACAATAATATACAAAAAAAGACTTTTTGATATTTAAACAAATTATTTCTTATTAGATACAGCAATAGCTGCTGTAAAATTAATTGCACGAAAAATTGCTCATAAAAATAAAAAAAACTGCAGAAGATGATCATTAAATTATTTCTTTTTCTTAATTTTTGTCTTGAATTTATTCAAATAAATAATTTAGATTTTTTTTCTATAATAAATACTAATAAGCACGGAACATTTACAATAAATTCCAGCAATTGCGTTTGTCTACTAAAATTAACTTAAACGTTTGAAAGCAATAAGCTTTTCTAAAAAAAAGTTAAAACTGCAAATATATATTTAAAAATCAACGAAATATTAACTGATTTCCAATAATAAATACTTTAAATAGTAAGTGTCGCTCGTCATATAAACATCTTAATAATGAAATCCTAACAATAAATTAATAGATCGATAAATTATCTTTTATCAATATTATTCTTAGGTATTTTCATAGTCCCTTATGATATGTTGTAACTTAAAGAGATCCAAAATCTTAACGTCAAAAGTATGTAAGCTCTTACAATAACGACTTATTTTCAAAATATTAGATTTATAATAAAACAGACATGCAAATTATATCTGTAGATTATTAAAAATCAGAGAAGCCATTTTATATATATACATATATATTACGGCAGTGGAATTTTGCCATTTAACTAACGAGTCAACACACAACCTACCAAGACCGAGGGTCATTCAACTAGATAGCGACTGTGTTTTAGAATCAACATGCTATATGACATAAGGTCTTACACAAGTAGCGTTTTGGGGGTTACCCTCTAAATAAAATATTCATATCAATCAAACCTAGGTCACCCAGGTCACCGATGTAACCTCCAGGGTCACTTGTGTAACAGCGTAAGGGACTTCAAGACGCAGAGAACAATTTCTATCCTTGCAACACATTATCTTACAAAAACGGAATGAGAGAGTAAAAGAAATAGCTTAAAGTAAATATACCGTATGTATGCAACATACGCAAATATAAAATATCCTAAAATAAACAATATAAAATAAACAAAAGCCGATTTCTCGAAAGTGTCGCTCGTGAACATGGAAAAGTAAAACTAAAAAATAATGTGATGTTTTCTATATTAACAAAAGAAATATATATTAAAAGCTAGGCCACTAGCGGTAGCTAGGGTCGGGTGTTCACAGCGAGGCTTCCGAGAGGCCGGCGTGTCATCAGGTAACGCGCGACGCACATCCTACTAAGCTTACAACTAACCGCTTACGACAGGTTGTGCTGGGCGTCGGTGGGTATATCTGCCGAGCATCCCGCGGGTTAATCAATAAATTATCTTTTAAATGTCACACGTATCGAAGAAATGCAGGTTGACGGAGGTAATGCAGGTTGCAGGTTGCTCCGCGAACGATGGCACAACAGACGCCGCGCGACCGCTTTGCGACCGCCGGCGCAAAAACACACTAAGCTTAGAAAAAATCTTTTACATAATAAACAACGGCAAATATAAAACGTTCTCTTATCGCACGACGGAGGCCGAACCGTTAAAGAGATTTTTTTTATCGTCGATAAATATAATGAATATAAAAATTAAGATTAAAGCATTAGGTGCAATCAGTGTTGACTCGGCTACGCGCGTACGTAGCGACGTTTTCTTTGGCTTGCAACGCTCCCGTCCCCCGCTCGGTCCGCGGGCGCGCGCTCCTCAACTGAACCACAAGTCAATTCCGTAGAACCACATTACACAAAAACGACGAACGGAACGGAAAACACACGAGAGGCGATAAGAGGCGCGCCCGGCGTGCTGTTGTGAGTTGTTTATAGCACGCTGGCCGCTGGCTTGTCGGTGCGCTGGCTCCGGCTGGCCCTCTTCCGGGGAGCGGGCGCCGGGCTCGCGGGCTACGCGTGGCGCTTCGCGTGCAGCGCTAGGTGGTCCGAGCGCGAGAAGCGGCGGTCGCAGTGGCGGCACCGGAACGGTTTCGCCCCCGTATGTTTACGGTAATGTCGTGTCAACTCGTCGGATCGCGCGAACCGCCATTCACAGCCTTCCCAAGAACATTTGTATGGCTTCTCTCCTGGAATGAGAATATTTAACATTTTAATATCAACTTTCTATATAGAATGTAAAAAGTAGTAATATATGCATGCAAACAGGTAGGGTATATTTTTTCATAATTTGCACCAGTTGAGGTTATGGTAAATTCTTAAATCTTGAGAGGAAGCTATAAAGAAATTACTACAGAAACACGAGCAGTTTAGCGTAACGAATATAATCGTGATAATATCAATTACTCATATTTTTTCTTAATAAAATATTCGAGGCACAGCACGGCGTTGAGTTCCGCTACTCAACACACAATGCCCCCAGAATTCGGCAGAAAGTGGGGAACGGAGTGTCTCAATACTAGGTTCCCTCTGCCTAGCATGCTACAGATACAGAGTAAAGCTGAAAATAAAGATAATTAAATCTTTATATTTCAATGCTTATTTTGTTTTAAACAAAATAGTCCCTTAACACCATCAAGAAACGATTGAACGTGGGAATATATGGAAACACTAGACATAGGGTATAGGTAGATAAAAGTATATTACTTATATCACAAGAAATCAATCTACCTTAGCAAAACTTACAAATTGTACTGTACAATGGTAAAATTTTTGGGACTTTCGATGGAAAGTAATTCTTTTAAGCAACTTATTTGAAATGCATTATAAGAATAACCATCTACCAAATAATATATTTCAAATTTCTATACCTACATACGTCGCTATGCCTTGACTTTTACGAGCCCAGGGTTATAGATTTTTTTATGTAATATTAGTGATTACGAATTTAGTGAGAAAAAAAAACACTAAAAATATTAAAATTTGACTTGAAATAATAATCGCTGTCCTCGTCTCTTCAACCGTTAAGCGTATGCAGGTGGCTGGCCTAGGCCTCCATCAACAATATTCACATTGATACAAGTATATAGCACACTTTCAAACATTTAGTTTTTTTTTATCTTTGGAGATTTTGAAAATATTATTAAAAAATAAAATAGGTGAAGTAAACTTATTCTCTTACCACACTCCTTTCTTTTCTTTTTTATATGTGTTAGTTTGGGTCCGTTGAGATCTGATCTCTTGGTGCCTCGTCGTGAGAATTTCTTTTTAAGGTTTCCCGTACCTGGTCTTATGCCTACTTAGTTTAGGTGGATATCACTTAGTCTAACTTACTTAACACTGAAGTTAAGTTAATAATGATGAATTGTTGGTATACACCTCACGATGTAAATTGTTTGTTTAACATTTATAATAATATTTTTTGTCCACGTTGTACAGTTATCATTTACCTTCCGCCTATGTAATCTATGTACTTATTTGCCTTAACATATGAGTTTTGTCGTACATGCTATACCGAAATGGAAATTATTTCTCAAGTCTTTGAGGCAAAAATACTTATAATTTATCACTCAGGTTCAGTAATCACAACTATTGAAAGTTCTAATCGTTAATTTACCTGTATGTGTTCTTTTGTGCGCCTTAAGATGTGAGCTTTTGGTGTAGACCTTGTCGCATGATGGGAATTCACATCTGTGCACGCGACGCCGTGGGTCCGGCGTGTGTGGGTGCTGCAGGCGAGGCACTGCGCGACGCACGGGGGCCGGGGTAGGGCTTGGAGGCTCTTCTGAAAAAATATACCGTAATAATAAAGTCATTGACCTAGTATTTATTTAAAAAATAAGGGTTGGTTGTCTTTAATTGTCACAATTTATGTCTAGTCTGATAAGTAGCAAGTAAAAGAGAAAATAGGAAAAGGGAGAAACAACATTGTCTCTCTCTTTATCTCGTATAAGCGTCTGCACTGAAATTTGAATAATTTTTTAAGACATATTTTGCAATAATATTAAAAAGCTTATTTATTTTACAGAAAAATGCCTGTGTATGGAACGATATGCTACGAGTTTGTTCCATGTGGCCGCTTCAATAAAAAATCTATCTCCTTGCAATCTTCTTTTCGTATGAAATGTCTGCTGTACCTCCTGTACGTAATTTATATTGTAGTGACGTTACTTAAGTCTGTGTTATATTCTATATTTACGTTTAACAAAAATAATTTTAATCTAAGTTTTGACAACTTGTCAGTTCTTTAAAATAAAAATATTATTGACATAATAAATAATTTCCAATATATTATACTAAGTTTATCGCATGTAGACTACAGATTAATTCGTTTCCCGTAGCATTTTTAATTAAATCTATATAATGCAAACATAAATAAATAATTATAGGTAACTATTATTACTGGTTACTTTTCTTCGAATAGTCTTAGATATTGGCCATTTGCGGTTTATATTTATTAAATCCATATTACGAGCAGGTTCGGACATTTTAAAAATAATAAAAAAATATGTTGGCAAATTCGTTCACAAGTGCCTTATACTATTAATCTTCGTAAGTACTGTAATAACTTAATAAGCAGAATTTCAGTATAAATGAATATTTCTTTCTATTCTATTAAGAAGCTTATCGTCTAAATATATTTAATTTATTACGACTCTCAAAATTAATTTTAAAGGGTCTTTAATATCAGCAAAATGAAATTATTAGAGAATATAATATAATAAATATCTGTTGGTAGGCCAAAGTATTGAGAAGTACACAATAAATACAATTGCCTCTGGAAAAAGGTGAATCTAAAAGATAATTCTAATCTAATATAATATCTAGTTTAGTTGTCCCTTTCTTTTTCTTTAAAAGAAAAAAGAGAGAAAAAATTTTGAATTTTGAGAAAAAATGTTGATAGTCAAATTTAAAAAACGTAGGTTTTATATAGGGTTAGGTAGACGAACTAATCGGTATCTTATAAAATTGGATGTAAAAAAAATTGGATGGAATTTGGATTTTCCGCATTTATTAGTCACTTGACTATAAAATAAATTATCAGTTTATATAGAAACGGTATCGGTGATATCACTTGTTTACGCAATCGCGAAAATATTTGAATACAAACAAAAAAAAACGTTTTTTCAAACAAACATTTGAAAATAAACAAAATTAAAAACAAATTTCACTTGTTGAGCTTCAATATTAAATGTAGACTGTAAAACATTGTAAGCATTTTCAGCGATTGCGTATTGTCTAGAGTCTAGACTTAATTACAAACGTATTGTGGTATCAATTAAGTTAATATATTGAATGATGAAAAGTGTGTATTTGTTTATTATCTATCTAAGCTGAAAATTATTTATTTTTTCTATAAATTTCAAAGCTAATACAATATTATTGATTTTCATACGATTCACTAGTAAGTAAATAAATTAAAGCCTTAAGAAATAATTTTAAAAATTTTAAAACATAAAAATAAGTTTAAATAGATAACAAATTTAATTAAGTTAGTTTTTTAACTAACTATAAGTTAGTTAAATATAATTTTGTGTTAAGAGTTTAACCGACGGAGAGTTAAAAGTGTGAAATGTGCCGCTGCCACGAATTGGCATATTGGGCAGCAATGAGCTACGCGAGCTTCACAGCACACCAACATATTATGATGTGTAGGTAACAGTTTCAACAGATTTAATTATTTACACAATTTTATAAACATTGATTTTTAGGACATCAAGGCGCATTGGAACAGCGTCTGACTGAAAACATGGTTGTGAGTTCGATCCCTCCTCGGAATGAATTATATGAATGAATTGAATTTTATTTACCATGAATTATTTTCATTTCCGTTGAGTACCTATATATACAACATGCAAAGTCTAGGATCCAGGTGGAGAGGAATGATCGGAGTGTGTTGACACTAGGTTATCTCTATAAACGGAGATAACTTTAGTAAAGTAAGGCCTAGAGTAAGGTGGTCTGGTGGAAAAAGAAACTGCAATGTATATCGTTACGTCTCAACATTATTCTGTTGATGTAAAGAGGACGAGGAGTTAAGCAAAACATACGATTTGAACGAATACTAATATTTTTTAATTTCTGATTATTTTATTCTAAGCAATTATATAGATGAATACAAAAATTGATAATTAATAATTATAAATATTTTTCAGAACACGCTTACTAATGAAAATATTAGTAAGCGTGTTCTGTAAAATAAATCTTTACCATGGTCGTCCTGGTTAAAGATATCAGATTGGTGCCATGATAATATTGTAACGTGGAATTTGTACACTTATATAAATTTTAGGTAAACTGCCCTATAAAAATATGAATAAATTAATATTGTAAGGTATATTAATGAAGCTGAAAAACGCAATTAATTTTTTTTTTTAAAATAAAACAAATTCTTTTGTATTATACATGATTTAACATTTGGGTATAGTAAATTTCAAATCTCATTAATCATAAATTATTTAAGTTCTATTTTTTTAATGACTATCATCTAAATTGTCATCATCGTTTGAAATAACCATAGATAATATGGTATATCATAGTAATATCTATTAAAATGAGACCAGTCATAAAGCAGGAGCACAAGTGAGACTGAACGCGACTGTTTGTGGGCTCAAATCCCACTGGAGGAAATAAAATATTTAATATTTTCATTTCTTCTCTCTGGTGTCGAGGCAAAGTGCGGCGTTGAGTTCCGTTACTTATCACGCAATGCCTCGTGAATTCTGAAATGGGAAACGGAGTGTCTTAACACTAGGTTCCCTCTGCCTATCCTGCTGTGTGCAGGATAAAGCGTGTAGCTAAAACATATCTATTAACACGAAGAGTGTAACTCTTAAGTTAACAATAAAACGTTTTAAATAGCCAAGTTGTTTTGAAATCACATAAACTCTTACTAGATATTGTAAAAAATGTAAAAAGTAAAGAAAGTTCCTATTACCAGGGGAGTGTTACTACTAAGTAATTGCAAGTTAAAACCATAGAGCTCTTTAAGCTTTTTAAACATAAAGCATAAATAATATGTTATTCATTTGCGCTTATAGGTTTATTATAGTTTATGTATGTTATGATGAACTGACTATATATAAATATTTTATTAATAGTCATTTTTTAATCTAAATATTAATATCACTGTTATAATAATAATACCTTCGCCAATAGCAAGAAAGAAGTATAATAAATTTTCGCCCAAGAAATCGAGAACACAGCAAGCATTAAACTTACCTAACAACAATATAAAAAAAAACAATCATTCGCTTCTTAAAAAACTTAGGGTAATCTAGGTAAATAAGGTAAAACGGCTTACCTTTATGTTCGTGTTCGTCAGAATCGCTGGGCGGTTCGCTCTTGACGGCTGTAACGGTTAGCAACCTGGGCGCGGGCGGCGGTGACGGTGCCGGGGGTGGCGATGGTGGTGACTGTGGAACTGGTGCTGACGCCCACTCCTCAGCCGGCTCCTTGCGCTTCCCCCGCGGCTCCTCTCTGAGGTACCGCTCCATTTCGTAACATGTCTGTAAAATTGATTAGGGTCTAATAATATTCTATGTTAAATTTAATAATGTTGCATATTATGCTATTTTAAATAATTTTATAGTTACTATTAAAATTTAAAGACTAAATACAATTTCAAATATATATTTAGTGTTTACAGATAATTAAATTGGCAATTCCTCTTTAATAACATCTATGATTAAATTAATAAGAACAAAATACACAAATCAAGAACTAAATAAATGTATTATGTATTATTAAATCTTTATTAATATAATAGTTAATAATAAGGGTGTATAGCTAACCCTCGCCAGCGTACCGTTCGTGCGTAAAATTTAATTGACTAGATCAAAAATGCATACCTTGTTTGTGCTATTATTTTGCGTAATATCTCTATCTGAGAGAATTTATATAGTTTTAACTTTGCTTGCTTATGATTATTAATAATAATGGCCCCAGATATATAGTTATTCATAAGAATTATTTTATTAATAAGATTAATCAATTTTTATTTTTATGTATAATATTTAAGATGGCAGTAAAGTTAATAGTCTATAAAAGTATCCGACATGAGTACTAGGTTAGGTATTTTACACAACGAACGATTAACCGTTAAATGTACCTAATAATATAATTTAAAATAACATTTTTAAATAATAAAGAAACGTTATAAATTAGAAATTCGGAATGAATTCCCCAAGAGATCCAAACGGGGCGCCTCGAAGACATTACTTATGGAATCTCAACCGTTTAGGAGATTTGGGAGCGATCAATAGTTCGTCTTCTCTCCCTTTCACACATACACCACACTCTGTGGTGCAGATAGAGACAAAACAAATGATAAGAAAGTGTTCTCTTGTCGCTTTCAGTATTCTGTCAGATAATGAGACCCAACGTCGAACGCGCAAGTTAAGTTAACTTTGTATATTCTTTAACCAGTATTGTAGTATAAAATTTACTGTATTTTATTATTGGTTTAGCATCTACATACTGTCTTCTTGTTTTTTTTCTTTGTATTTTCATATGGCAGTTAATAACAGTGTCAATTTAAAAAAAAATATATGAAAACTATTAAAAAATATATTGTAGCAAGTGTGATTGTTAGCGCGACTGGTAGTGGGTTCGATCCCCACAACCCACTCAACACGCAAAGCCTCCAGAATTTGGCGAAAAACAGGTAACGGAGTGTTTTAACACTAAGTTCCTTCTCTCTACCCGGCTACATTCGGCATGCAGTGTGAAGCAGATTTTATATATATTTTTTTGTATCTAAGTACCGAATGAGACGATAATCATCATACAATAAGAATAAATGCCTACATGTTCTTCTGAATCACAATAGCACCCACTAAGTAAAACGACTTACAAAAAAAGGTCAACGCCCTCAGTCAAGGCTAGAATGAAGGTATAGGGCACGATCTCTTTCGAAACGCAACGGTACATTCGGCAGTTTAGAACGAATCCGCTTTTATCTTGTTCAACCCTTCGCCTTTATTATAAGGGTAGTAAGGTTGTTATTTAATTTCAACATATAATATGGATAAGCCGTGATTGTGGTACTAGCAAGTTGTTATAACTAAAATATTAGAAATCTACGGGAAATCTAAATTATTTATATTACTTTTATACCGACTACGAAATAGAAAGTTATCAGTTTTACATGTATCTAATTTTCAAGTATGTGTACTAAATTTTATTGTCCGCAAATTTCTTGGAAACTAGAAATTATATCGAAATGATCCTATTTCCTATAAATCAAATATATTCCAATCGAGGAAAGAGTCGAGTTTTATCAAAATCGGTTTAGTACTTTTTGAGATATTGGCGGCGGAAGGAAGGTAACTAGTTAGCTAGTAATTTAAAATCGATAGAAACATTACAAAAAACTTCTTTCCGCATATTAGTTAGGTTTGTATTGCCTCAAATATCGCAAATATAAAAATAGGTAAGTACTTTAAAGATTGTTTTTACTTAAAAAAGGAACCTTATTTTTGCATCCATCAAGCGTTCTCAATTTGCTCAGTTCTCTCTGTCTATCCGCAAAAACAATGAAAACGTGACCACGCATTTAAAACACGGTTTTTTATTACTAAGTGCTTTTGAATAGAGTATTTAATACTTCTATCGCTTCGAGGTCTTGTGGCCTTCGTAGCGCAGGGGCACAGGGTGTGGCCGTAACACGACAGCTGTGGGTTCTATTCCCACTCGCGGGAGTGAATGATTATTTATTAAAATTTTAATTTCTTAGCACAAAGCCCGGCGTTGAGTTTCACCACTTAACACGCAATGAGGTAATTAAAAAAAATAGTGGAACGGAGTATCTTACCACTAGGTTCCCTCTGCCTACGCTGCTAAGTGGGATACATTGTGAAGCTGTATAATACTTCTATGAGAGTTGTCATGGCCTAGGCATTTACCGGTTAAATGGTTATATGAAACGCTCTTAGCGCCAGAGCGACGAAAATAGGAATCGAATCCACAACTTATCGCGTTCATAGTCACACTTTGAGGCTCAATTAGTATAGTTTTTATAACAAGTCTTAAAATAAAACCATAGTTTAATAGCGCCGTTCAGCAACCTACAGATAGTGACCATATACTATTTAAAAATACAATATCATTAGAAAAATCAGCTTCATGCAGTATCCCGCACACAGCAGGGTAGGCAGAGGGAACCTAGTGGTAAGACACTCCGTTCCCCACTTTCTTTCGAATTCAGGAGGCATTGCGTGATGAATGGCAGAACACAACGCCGCGCTTTGCAGTGACACCAGAGCAAAGAAATGGATCGAACCCATAACTGTCTCGTTACAGTCACACCTAGTGCCGCTGCGCTATGACGGCCTTCTATCACTAAAAATGTTATATATTTAAAAATGTTAAAGCACTCAACGTAAACTATAAATTAATAATAGTAACTATCAATTCACGATCCACCGGCTCTCCGGATCAAATAGCATTTTCAGCAAAATTTAAATTAAATTTTATTGGTCGCCATTACTTATATATCACTGTGTTGTATTAATTAAATAATAATTACATGTTTTTAATTACTTTTAATTAATTTCGACACCATTTTCTAGTAAACAATTAAGCATGCATGCAAGCATGGGTTTTGCGGTTTTTTTCTGATTTTCGCAAAGCGCAGCGTTAAGTACCGCTACTCAATACGCAATTCCTCTAGAATTCGGCGGTAACTGTAAAAAACGGCTAAAAAAAAAACGGCTTTTTTATGAGATCGATTAAGAAGCATACTTGGTTAAACTTCTTCGTAGAAGCACCCACACATATTAAAGAGGTCAATTAAAACAGCGGCAATTTAAGAACTATATTTGAGATCGCAGTACAGGTAGTCTGGAGGTCAGAGTTTTTGAAATATCTTTTTTATTTAGGACAGAATCTAATCACTATATTTTTTTGTATGATACCTATCTAATTTTGTTGTTTTATAATAATTTATTTTAACTTTATATCCCGCATATAGCAGCGCAGGTAGAGATATATAGTGTTAAGACACTCATTTTCAAACTTTTTTCCCAATTGTAAAGACCTACTAGTGGCAGAAGGAAGAAATGATAATAATTAATCTTCCCGATTAGGAATCGAACAAGCAACACCCACCTTTGCAGAGATTATTGTGACACTGCGCCACAACGGCTCTACTATAACAATAGTAACTTTTATTTCAATTTCAAAACAATACAAGGGAAGTTAATTTACCCCTGAGTTAACCTTAAGAGGACGTGTCTATTATGTAAAGTAACCATCCCTTATTATTATCTTGGCCACTACCAATTTTATCCTGGTCAGTCACTAGGATAGTTAATTGCTTGCGGGATAATGAAACGGGACGAGGCCAGGGTCGGATATCACATCCTATTACATTACAGGGCTTACACTAATATCCACTTTGCTAGGCGCGGCCATGCATGGCCGTGTAAGCCTTCGTGATGGGTAGGTTCTGTGAATACTATTTAATTTTCTGTGTGGATTTCTTCTTTTGTTTCATTTTAAATTAATTTGTAATAAGTTTGGGCAAATTTGAGAATTATTATTTTATAAATTTATTTTTTTAATTCTAAGCTTAAGTGAAACTTCACGCTGTATAACGCACAACTGGGTAGGCAGAGGTAACCGAGGAACCTAGTGTTGAGACTTCCGTTCTCCACTTTTCGCCGAATTCTGGAGGCATAGCGTGTTGAGTGGTGGTGGTAGGGCCACAACCTGTTGCGTTAACAGTCGCACACTAGTTAATATTGGCCATCCGTGTTATCCATGTTTTACTCGAGCCACGTCACAAATAAACAATAATATGCATATGGTATGCATTACGCCCTTTAGACCCAGCGGGAACCCCCTGGATACAAAGGGCGCAGGAACGGACGGAGTGGTACGCATTATTGGAGGCCTATGTCCAGCAGTGGAGTTTAAAAGGCTGATGGAAGGATACATTACGTTTTATATTTTTTCAAGCTAGAGTTTTATATGGTAAACGGACGTACCATATACCGGCACTATATATTTAAATGAGTTTCTGCTCGTATACCTACATACAGTACGTTAAAAATAGACGTAGAATGAATAGTGCCCTAGCGTAGTCCTATGACAAAAGCCTTATCGAACCTGAACACAAAGGGGTCAGAAACAGAATAAACAAAGGTAATTAAATACGTATATATGAATTTGAATACCTATATATTTTTTTAAATATGTAGGTATGTAATGCCTATATTATAAACATTTACCTATTGAGACCATTTTGTCTGTCAGATCGCGGTGAATGTGGATTTAGGTCTTACTCTGAGGAGCAATTTATTTATTATTATTTGTATGGCTATGTAATCAACTAATGTATCAACAACTTCCCTCTAGATTTATGATGTATGAGATATACAACATACATACATACAGGGTGTCCCAGGAGTCAACGATAAAACGAAAACAGGTGATAGACCAAGTCGTGACAGTTATGAGAAAAATATAAAAAAAAATCTTTGTCATGTATTTTTCATATTATATTGATTTTAAAAAATATCGCAAAAACCGACACCCTGTGATGGTTTTTCAAGTCCCAGGACTACAAATATTACTCTTTGTTCATTTTTTTTTCTGTAATGTAATCATGAGTAACCCTTCTGTGAATTACAGTTTAAGATTTAAACATACCTGCATCAGTTTTCAATAAAATGTGGTGTTTTTGCCAAACATTAAATTCAAAATATTTACTACACCCAACTTTAACCGACTGTACTATAAAAAAAATGTACTACACTGTTTTTGCAAGTAACTTTAAAAGTTGGCGCATTTAATCTGGATTCCGAAATGGTACGACACTTGCTGGATTACTTCTTTGTTGAAGAGAGAAAAATCGAAATACACGATAATCGGGATGACGTTCAGCTTTTTGGTATCTTTTCCGATACATTCTAGCTGCAGCATTTGCGTTACATAACCATTCTCCATGAATGAAATGCATATTGGCAATGTGTCAAAGACCGAGTATATCGCCTGCAAGACCCCGGACTCGAGCACTGTCCTTATAAGTCCTGGGTCATCCCCTAAGTTGGAAAAGTTCAGGTACCTTGGATCCGTCATGCACGAGTCTGGAGTCATCGATCACGATCTCTATAAGACGGATAAGAGTTTGGAAAGTATCCTGCGATCACAGACCACACCAGTGACCTCCCTAAACTAAACACTTAGCCCAGGCAACGCTTATCCGACTTAGGGGCTGGCCCAGGACTTATAAGGACAGTGCTCGAGTCCGGGCTCTCGCAGGCCATATACTCGGTCTTTGACACATTGCCAATATGCATTTCATTCATGGAGAATGGTTATGTAACGCAAATGCTGCAGCTAGAATGTATCGGAAAAGATACCAAAAAGCTGAACGTCATCCCGATTATCGTGTATTTCGATTTTTCTCTCTTCAACAAAGAAGTAATCCAGCAAGTGTCGTACCATTTCGGAATCCAGATTAAATGCGCCAACTTTTAAAGTTACTTGCAAAAACAGTGTAGTACATTTTTTTTATAGTACAGTCGGTTAAAGTTGGGTGTAGTAAATATTTTGAATTTAATGTTTGGCAAAAACACCACATTTTATTGAAAACTGATGCAGGTATGTTTCAATCTTAAACTGTAATTCACAGAAGGGTTACTCATGATTACATTACAGAAAAAAAAATGAAAAAAGAGTAATATTTGTAGTCTTAGGACTTGAAAAATCATCACAGGGTGTCGGTTTTTCCGATATTTTTTTAAATCAATATAATATGAAAAATACATGACACAGATTTTTTTTTATATTTTTCTCATAACTGTCACGACTTGGTCTATCACCTGTTTTCGTTTTATCGTTGTCTCCTGGGACACCCTGTATATTATAATATAAAATAAAAAATAATAATAAAGTCATCCTTAAAATAATATCAACTCAGTATATCCCCACTAAGTATTTGAAAAAATACAATTTTAGAAATAAAATTAGTAAATTAATAGTGTATGTAAAATTACTATTATTTAACAATATGTATGTCAATTAAAAATATTTTGTGACAAAATAAGAAATGTAACATTCGCAAAGCCAGAGAATGGGCTATCAGAATATTTTTTAAGTGTAAATAAAATTCGCCGAGCACTGAGCTGTAAATATAGTGAAAATCGCATTTGCAAATAACAAACAGTTATAAAATAATATTGTCAAATATAATTAAAAAAAATATTATATTAAAAAAAATGTTTTCCTCATTGTGACAGTTGATGTGGTCGTGGGCTTAATCTCAAAATCTATACTAACATTATAAAGCTGAAGAGTTGATTTGGTTGAACACGCAAATCTCAGGAACAAATTGAGAAAAACATTTCTATATCTATTACATAGGCTGTATTACATCAAGTTAATAATTTTGATATAACCCACCGAGGTAGAGGTGCCCGAGGGGGCACTTAAACATGCCCTGTATCGTACACAACTCTTAGTTCCTTTTGGCCCCAGGTTAAATTTGACATAAAATGATCGAGTCCAGTAATATCACCATAGGTCTATATCTCTGCGAAGTGGAAAATTTAATAATATTATATCAAATTTTCCTTTTCATAATTTTTCCTTAAAATATACAGAAAATGCTAAACACAACTTTAAATATAAACACAAGTTTTAATGTTAATTATAAAAAAAAAGAAAGCAGTTTTACTTGAGGCGCGTATTGTGAGGAGGTTCCTCTTTCAGAAGCCCTAGCCACCGATGGCATCCACCCTCTTTTTTATATTTTTGAATGTTTGTTTTTACAACTGTTTATATTTAAAAATTTAAAATTTATTTCTCTTATGTAATAAAAATTTAAGAAGTAACGATTGGCGAATGAGATTTAAGCCATGTAGGTAAAATTCGATAGTGACAAATTTCAATATTGTTTTAGCACTTCACAAAAACCAATCAGAGTGCAGTTCATCTACGTGATAGTTTGGATGGATGAATTTTTAGAAGCTTTACCTAGTTTTTTTTTTTTGATCAGACGAAGCGCTGTTTCATATTATATGTTATTTAAGCTTGTGGGTTCGATTCCCACTTGTGAATCGGAGTACGGGACGGAGTTTTTTAACACTAGGGTAAAGCTAATTGTTTAACTGAAAAAAAAACTCGCTATTTTCTAGTTAACTTATTTGCATTTAGAAGCAAAGCAATGTAATAATACTCGTTTTAATATTGTTATACTTATTTATATCGACAATGAGTATATGGTTGTTTTTGCCAATACAATTTTTAATGATGTCACCGTATAAAGCTTATGATTCATAAGGAACAAGTGATTTTAATATTAAAAATCCTGTGCTAAGTATATCACCCACTCACAAATTATTTGGAATTGTATCTACTATCTATAATAGTAAATTCGTGTTCTTATTTATTCAAGTTGCATTAAATTTCTACGAGAAGGCATAGTCATTATTATCTTACACTCGGGGAACTGTCTCGTGTACGAGCACTCCGTTCTCCACTTTAGTCCTAATTTAGAGACATAGCATATTGAATGGTGGAAAATGAAATGAAAATACATCAATCCCCTTAGCGAGAATCGAATTTGCAACCGATTATTCTAATACAGCAAATTATTCTAGTAGTTACTAGTTCACACAATTTCTTAGACTCCCATGGAAAGCAATAGCTGCGTATGTATCGTAAAACCGCAACTCCCAGCGGCTGGCCGGTTACACTTGGACACCTTACGTAGCGTCGGCGTCGCGCGTGCGTGACTTTCACAACGCCTTTCATAGTTTCTCGCACTTTTCCACGGTAAAAAGAAACAAGCATTGTTATTCGCTGTCTATGTTTCGCTATTCTTGTGTTATTTAACAATCTCAAGAAGAAGTTGTAGTAGGAATGAACAGTTATACAAAAACTTAAGCGTCATAGGAAATTATGGCAAGATTTCTCGTTTATTATATTAATCGTGTAAAAATAAATTTATATTAGAATCACGTGTCAAAGTATAGGCGTAAAAATTTTACATCTATGAAATTACTTCTAGAGGCTCCAAGAACAAACTATAAGTAAATTAAATGAATCTTTACAAAAAATCTTTTCATATTTTCTTTGGTGACGTTTTAAAATTAGGTCAACGTTTGACAACGTTTTTTTATCACTTTCAACTTTCTCAATAGCTTTAGTGAAATTTCCCAAACAAATGTATTAAGAACATCGTAAGTTTTGTTTACTCAGTAAATCTAAAGAAGGTAGTAAGTAAGCATTTTTAGTGGTCTCTGCCCATATCTATTTTAAAGGACCACAAATCCGAGTACCGATGCCTGACGACCAACCTGTTTGTCAGATGTCAGTCAGATTATGTGGGAAGATGAAGTCATATAAACTTTACGTCTCATTGCATTCTATTCTGTAAATGACCTCGCTGAGCATAGCAGTACTTCCAGAGCTGGTGATTTCCTATAAGACTAACACTATAAAAATTTTATGTAACTTGACGATTCATAAGTGTAATGCTTGCTTAAATAAAGAATATTTCAATTCTTAATTTTTATTTAAAAGGAAATATCCAATTAGCACTATTTAATATAGCATGAAAGTAAGTAATTCGATTTTAGTTCAACTTGATTTTAGTTCTATTTCATACTAATTAAAATGGACGTGTATCGGCTGTGAGATTTAGAATAAACGCTATTAAATATTATAGATTTTATAATCTAATACCATTCACTATACATTTAACTGTTCTTGTTCAATTTTTTATTAATAGTTTCTATAAAATATCAGCATTTTAATCTTTTCCTCAATTAAAAGTTAGTAAAATTTGTTGATTGTAATTTATTATTTTTTTCCAATATTATTTATGCTTAATTTAGTTTCTTTTGTTTAGAGGTATATCTTTTATAAAGTATGTTTTCTGTCTTTCTCTACTGGTAGAGATCTCTCTTTACCAATGACGCAAGATAGAAATTTTAATATTTATTGATATATTTTTTCTCCGCAACTCCCATACAACTAGAGGATATTATTATTATTTTTATAAAATAATACAATAACATTCCGCCTGAATCGTTATACAAAAACACAAGCTTATTATAAAGGATAATAATAAAAAATGCGTTACGTCACACGGACGGTCATTCTATTATGGTATTTCTGTCGGTGAGTCACCAGCGATGCCGGTTCGTGGGTACCCCTTAGGGTTTGAACAAAAATATTTTTAATATCATATTTGATATTTTTTTTTACATTTTTATTTTAATATTGTCGTGGCGCAATGACACAGTGTTTATCGGTAAACACGGCGGTTGTAGGTTCGATTCCAACTCCACTCAACATGCAATGATTCAAAAAGTGAACGGTGCGTAGGGAATAAGGCGGAGTGTCTTAACATTAAGTACCCACTGACTACCCTGCTATATGCGAGATACAGCGTGAAGCTATGATGATTATTAAAAATTTTATTTCAAAATAAAAAATTGTGATCAAAAACAGAAATAAGTCTTATAAAAGAAATGTTTGAAATCAATTATATTTAAATAAAAATTAATTATACTTAATTTTGTATACATTCACATTCATTACTTCTTATTCCTTCTATAATAGTACTTTTTTACAGAACACTAAAAAAGAAAAGAAGAAACTCAATAAATAAGTGCATTTGATTCAGCAATAGTTCGACTGTAAAATGTCAGCACTTGATTTTCTCATTCACTGAACACATAGGTACTACTCTTTAAGTCTATTGCAAGTTTATTTGTACTACAGTTTTTTTTTCATATTGATAAAAGTTAAGTCCTGTAAGCTTTACAGGTTGTGGGTTCGATTCCCATTGGAGGGAATTCTTCGTTTCCGTATTGGGGCAAGCCGCGGCGTTAAGTTCCGCCACTCAACACGCAATGCCTATGCGAGGAATATGGCTTGAAGCTAAAAAAACGATAAAAGTTGTATAAAACGAAACAAATATAGTAAATAGATATAACATTTTAAATTGTAAACCACAAATTGTAAACGGTCGGACAAACGATAACTGACAGCCCTACATCGGCACAACGGTCACAGCACCAGTTGTGAGATAATACACGCAACATTCACATATAAGCGCCCTCGCACACTATTATATTACTTATTATTATTATATTATATATACAACTACTGTTAAAACATTCAAAAATGCCTAAAAAAAAGTATTGTTTTATTTTAAAATGTTTACAAAAACTAACATATGTTTTAAAAACCATACGCGTTCTATAAAAAGAAGCGGAACTAGACACGGCGAGGGGAACACATTCTTAAGTTCGAATAACAAGTAATACGTTAACAAATTTAAAACAGGTACATTCTGTTTATCTGTCGTCACCTTTACAGTATCTGGAGAAAAGAGTGCCTACGCTAAAGCCCGGACTCCACCAAAGCGGATATATGCGGAGAAGGTCAAAGCGGAGACTTAAAGATAAGCTTAGCGATCTCCACTGGACACGAAATTCTATTGGTCGTTAAAAAACTATTTCTCCGCTTATCTCATCTCCGCTTTGGTGAAGCCCGGGCTTTAGATGGACAAGGTCGATGCATTTTATATGATAAAAACCGCAGCCAGAGTGGCCTTTTACGTTTAACGATTTCACAAACACGAATATTTCGATTAGTCATACAGAAACTTGTTTTTAAATGAATGCGCGAACGTTTTAAGACATGCATTGATAACAGTTTATAAGATACAAACCTTACAAGGCAAAAGATAAGTTCATATAAATTGAGATTAATTCATTTAACAGAAAATCTATTTATAAACATATTGTTATAGATATGAACTATGATATCTATTAATTAGTATAATATTTAGTATACTTATATTATAAAAAAAAATTTAATCTCTTTTCCACTACTTACTACTAATATAGTTGTTATCGTCACAACTTTTGATTGAAATAAATATTTAATATGAAATAATCAAAATTCTTAATAAGTAGAGACCAGTCGTGCCGCAGTCGCACAAACTGCGAGTGTAAACGCGACTGGTTACGGGTTCGATCCCCACTCGAGGAAATGAAATATTTATTTAAATTGTTTCACTCTAATGTCGAGGCAAAGCGCGGCGATGAGATCCTCCACGTAGCATGCAATGCCTCCAGTATTCCGCGGAAAGTGGGGAACGGAGTATCTGTGCGCGGGATACAGCGTGAAGCTGATCTGATTTAATTTTTTGATCTTATTAACTATTAATTCTAATACAGATATATATAACTACTAGCGGCCCGCTCGCGGTTTCACCCGCGTGAACTATGTTATTATTAATTTCCATGTCCATGCAAAATTTTTGACTCCTAGCATTTGTAGTAACGAAGTTTCATACAAACTTTCAACTCCAAAAACAACCCTTTAGAAGTCGAATATTACAAATTCCCGTCTTAGCGAGCACCTACGTCCTATAAGTAACTCCTATGCAAAATTAGGATAGGATCCTATGCAGATACCTAGCACATGTAGTTTCCGAGATTTCGTGATGAGTGAGTGACCTTTCGATTTTATATATATAGGTATATATATATAGATATATAGATAGATAAAGTAGCATTACTGACAAAAAACCACCAGTACACGCTTCCTCTCGAATTTCATTGGAGGGCCTGGAGCATTATTTTGCAATCGGGAAGCACGCAATCTTTGATTTATAAACAGGCAGCGTGCCAAAACACGAATCACGATCTCGCTGGCGTTTTAGCTTTTAATATTTATGTAATCATTTTTGTATTTTATCTACCTATATGTATATGAATTATAAATTAATTATGAATTTGATTTAGTTTCGCTATTGTTTTTATACGAATAAATAAAGAAAAAAGGTTTTCCGGTTTGGAGAAAATAAATGGTTATAATGCATAATATAATAAATAAAAAAATTATAAAATTCTTAATTCTAAATAGCAGCTGGAAGGTGTCTTGGTAGTACTACATACATATGTGATGGTTAAAGATCTGACTCTCAATGGAATGATTGATTATTTGTTTAAAATATTAAAACGATGGTTAAAATGTTAAGCCAGCACTTTATCCAGTGAGTGAAGTAATTCACGAGGTTACCTAAAAAACATAGTTTCACTTTTAAATTCATCCAAAAAAATTAACCAAAGTAGAAAAAATAGCAAATTCTAATATTGTTCAATACAGTAGATATTACGTTCCGTAGAATGATGGTAAAAAGTTAGTTATTGTTAAAATTTTATGAGGTCAGTAAAACTGGACCACTCTCGCTTTTAGCCTCGCTTTAGAATGGCTGAATTTACAATTTCATTACAACAGAGAGAGAATATCTCATGTTTTTAACAAAGTTGTGAACACAACTGATTTGTATGACGGAGAGTTGTGTTGTATATAGTAAAGAATTTTAAACTGACATAATTTAAATAAATCAGCTTCACGCTGCATCCCGCACACAGCAGAGTAGGCAGAGGGAATCTAGTGTTAAGACAGTCCTTTACCCATTTTCCACCGAATTCTAGAGGCATAATACAAAATAATGAATAATAATCTATTTCTTTTATATTATCCTAGAAGAAGAGTTTGTTTCGAGGCCAGTAGTGGCGCAGAGGCAAGCGTGTGACTGTAAGCACGGCAAGTTGTGTGTACGACTCTAACTTGAGGAAATGAAATATTTAATATTTTTATCTCTTCTTTCTGGCGTCGAGCAAAGCGCGGCATTGAGTTTCTCCTCTCAACATGCAATGTCCAGAATTCGGCGGAAAGTGGGGAGCGGAGTGCTTTGATACTAGGTTCTCTCTACCTACCCTGTTGCATGCGGGATACAGCGTGAAGTTATTTGGAATAGTTAAAAATTTTGTACAAAATTGTAATTATTCTACATTTCAAACGTAATATAATTTTCATTCGAATCAAAAGCGCTCGTTGAGCTTCCATAAACTTTCCGCCATCGTTTCTCTCAGAACTAAAAATAGTTCTATTGAGACTACGCGGACTATTGGGCAAGTGTTTGATTGGCGTACACGCTAACTCATATTCTTACATATTTTATTCTTTAATCAAAAAATATTTAAATAAATATTTTTGTTTAGCTCCACCTGTATCCCGCACAGGGAGGGATAGGCAGAGGGTACCTAGTGTTAAAATACTCCGTCCACATTTTCCACGGAATCCTGGAGGCATTGAATGTTGGTATCGAATGGAATTGTTGAATGGCGGAACTTAACGCTGAATTTTACCCGAAACCAGAGCGAAGAAATAAAAATATTAACTTAATTACGTCTAGTGGGAATCGAGCCCACAACTCGCGTTAACATTCACACATTTATACCCCTGGACCACGACCGGCCCCATTTTTAAATTACTTCACTTTCCTTCGCACTACAGACGCAACTAGAACCCAAGAGAGTAATACATATAATGTAAATCTAAATATTCCATTCAGTTCGATTTAGACTGACGACGTACGATTCGAATCACACGTTTATTAACAACGATAGCCAAAAATTAGTTATTTTAGTATTTATCTTTTATTAGTCCTGTAGTAGTCTATCCTTTTTACTCAATCCATCAACGACCAGTAGAAATGTATCGAAATAGATTTAATGCTATTTCGCTTCAGTGTTAGTGAATTCTATAAGCATAATAATTATAAAGGCGTTGAGTTCCACGAGTCAAAACACAATGCCTCCGAAATTCGGCGGAAAGTGGGAAAGGAATGTCTTAACACTAGGTTCCCTCTGACTACCTTGCATTGTGCGGGATACAGCGTGAAGTTGATTTATTTTTTATAATATAAATTGTATATCTGACTGTATGAAGCGATTTGATAAAGGACTCAACCATTTGATAGCCGCCGCCAGCCATTTTGTTGACTTTGTTTAGAAAAACAATATTATTTATGTACATTTTATTAGCGCTATGGAAAAATCTAATACGCCCTTGAAAAGTTGCCAGTTTCTTTTAAAATTTAAAAATATATTTTTTATAGTTCTACTATATAATATTTCAGTGCATACATATATGTACTTACAGGTGAAAGCAAATACACGGTAATAGCTATTTAGATCTTCCAAAGGAAACACACGCGTCGTATTTCCCACTCCACGAGGAGAAATTCTTTGGTTTTCTATCTCAAGTAAAATTGCGAAGCTTCCGTCGGAAGAGAAGACGGTGACAGAAAGGCGTAAAAAATTATATACTTGCCTACAAATACTTATAAAATGCGCATATTCTTATTATAAAAAACCTTTTGTGTTTTAATGAAATTCTAGACAAAACAATTTGTCCAGAAATTCATTACATTTATTGAAAAAAATATATGTTTTTAAAATTTATATAAAAAATTATAATAATATAGTCGATAATGAGACCAGTCGTGGCGCAGAGGCACAAGTGTGCGACTGTAAACGAAACTGGTTGTGGGTTCGATTCCCATCTGAGAATATGAAATATTTATTAAAAGCTTTTATTTACATTTATATTTTCATTTCGTCGCTCTGGTGTCGAGGCAAAGTTTAGTTCCGCGACTCAACACGCAATGTCTCCGGAATTCAACGAAAAGTGGGAATTGGAATGTTTTAACACTAAGTTTCCCCCTGGCTAACCTGCCGGGTGCGGGATATAACAATTTTTTTTATCTGGTATAAAAAAGAAAAAAAGAACTAAATAATTTATTAATGAACAAGTTTAACATAAAAAATAATAAAACTACTAGCATTCTAATGTGAACAATATGAATCACCATATTATTTTAACAAATGAAAAATAAATGAGAACATTTATTGTAATACTAAAAACAATACATTTAATGATAAAATAACTGTAGCTATGTTATATCTATTTATTTTCTCTATTCTACTTCAATTCCAAGTAACAATGGATGCAATAAATAATATACAAAGCCTTTTGAAAACTTATTTATATCGAATAGAGTTAATAGCTGAGAAATATTTAACAACGGAATGAGGTTATAGGGTGAGGTAATTATATAAGCCTGTTAGTCAATTACATCACATAAATACAACCTACCCAATTCAGGATTGTTGTTATTTTATTGCATTGAAGTTGAAATTTGGTTTTATTTAGAAAACGAACTATAAAAAAAATTATTATTTTATTAAGTTATTTGTGTGTTGACAATTCTTTGTGTTTTTTTAGAATATTTTTTCTTTTGGTTTATGCAACTCCTTTGTTTAACTATAGATAAAGAAATGCAACATTATAACGACTGAATTATTAAATCAATCTATTGGTAGTCAGTCACTCTAGTCACTATTGTCTAGATTAATAGATACAAAAAATATTAGAGATTTCTAACGATTTAAATGTATATTTCCATTTCTTCGCTCTAGTGTCGACGCTAAGCGCGGCGTTGAGTTCTGTCACTCAACACACAATGCCTCCAGAATTTGGCAGGACGTAGGGAGCGGAGTGTCGTAACACTAGGTTCCCTTTGCCTTTGCAACATGTGAGATACAGCGTGAAGCTATAAAAAAATAGTTTACCTATAAATGATATATGTATTTTCATTTTAGTAATTTCCTCTTTACATTAATCAATATACCAAATTAAAATTTGTATGGCAACTTTGCTCTGTTGCACTTTGCACTGAAATAATGGGATTTCGGAGATCGGAATAGTGTCAACTGATTTAATTACACTTTACATTAACAGCATTTCATTTAGTATCACAGTAAGCTTTGTAATTTTTGAATAGCGTTTTCTAATAATATAAGGACATACATAAATTAAAAATAGGATTTTTAGCGAATCCCTTACTATTTCTTCACTCTGGCATCAAAGCCAAAAACCCGGCATGCCTTGAAAAATCCAGCGGAAAATAAGCGAATTTTTAATTATCATGTCACTCATTAAAATAATATAACCTAAACATTACATTTCATAGATATACAAAATTTCCATTAAGTACGGTATATTGGCTGTACCCGTAAACAAGGAACACAAAGCGAAACCAATCAAAACTATTAATAACTTCGAAACGACCACAAATCGCGCTGCATTTGACATTGGCAAATTTTTATATTAAAATATCAATTTTATAGTTAATACGATTATGATTTTTATCTATTAGTGTGTTTGTTTTTTAAATATGATCTAATCTTACGTCCAAGTTTAAACCGTATAAAATAAAAATGTGTACTAACGTCTATTTAGTTCCCTCCATCAGTATTTGAACCTGTAATACAGGAGCAACAAGTTACCAATAGCGTTATAGAAGTGTTGTTTGATATCATTATCGTTTTCTAATAAGGCTAAGGTTAGTCATTATAACCGTGACATCATTAATGTGACGTCTAGATATTTTTTTAAATAAGCCCGTGAAAAAATAAAAAAATAATTTTTCTCTATTCTATATATAAATTATTTTACACGAGGCCGTCGTGGTGCAGCGGTAAAGCATCTGACTGTAAATGCGACGGTTGTAGGTTCGATTCTCATTTGTAGGAATGAATTATTTTCATTTCCTCGCTCCGGTAACAGGGCATAGAGAACGTCTCGTTTCGATATAGGGCGGAAAGTGGCGAACGTAGTGTTTTACTAGTTTCCCTTTGCCTACCCTAGTATAAACTGGATAGAGAGTGAACCTATTCAATAAATAATTCTACAACAAAACCTGATCCTGTAACAAGATAGCACCAACGAGCTGAACGATAGGTATTTGTAGTTTATCGCACCATTGATGTCGACCACTTAGTTATCGCCTAACCATTTCAATAGACACGAAATATGTTAAATATTATATAAAGAATAATAACTAGCTATTATTTAAAATATTTCTACTGAAAATGAACATACATTTTCAATTTAATCATTACATTTAAATGAAAGTGGAAGCCATGTCGACAATTCAAGGTGGACTTTATTAAACAAGTATACTTTAGTAAATATCAACATAAAAAAATACAAAATTCAGCTTATAGCTCACTCGTAAGCTGTATATTTCTCCCGAAATGAAATGTTCAATTTCGTAGGGAATTTTAATTCGAAATAAACTTTTACGTTTCGAAACTCGCTCTCCACTACCTCTTATTAAGATGCGGAATATTCTGTAGATGTACCTGCCTACATATAATATAGTTACCAAAATCTTTTTCCAGCTTTGGATTTGGATGAGAAATTTCATATTTTTCATATAAAAATTATTATTATGAGGCCAGTCGTAGCGTATGTTGTGGATTCGATTCCCACTCGAGGAAATGAATTCATCTCTTTGCTCTGGTGTCGAGGTGAAGCGCGGCGTTGAATTCCGCAAACGCTCAATGCCTCCACAATTCGATGGAAAATGGGGAACAGAGTGTCTTAACACCAAGTTCCAGGCTAATTTACAAGTATTTGAAGAACTTAACTAAATAGATTTTGTGGGTTTCTATTCGTACTGAAATATTTCACATTAGCATCCATTGTACCCACCGGTATTATCCAAATGAAATGCTCTTGAGGTTTTGCCCTTGTATCCTCGGCTGGTACTCACATAGGTATATGATTAGAGCGTTTAATGTTTGTTCGTTGCTCGTATCTAGTCTACCGTGAGTCATGCGTTATTCATCGACTTCTACTGTATTAAGGTAAATATCTAGCTGTATAGCTATACTATTCATACGCCATCACAATTATTAAAATTATCTATTTTTAAATTTATAAATTATATTCCTTTATTGTAGGGTTTTTTCAGGTTCCTACAAAGCCTTTCTTTTTTCCTTTTTTTTTGGACGTTTTCTTCATAAGCAGGCGATCTACTGAATCTTATTTATAGAATGATATTGATCACAGGACTAGTATGTTCATATTTTAATAGTATTGTTAATCATTCATAACTAAAGAAGAGGATTTGCCTCCACGCTGTATTTCGCATATAGCACCCTGCTAAGGGCAGGGGGAACCTAGTGTTAAGACGCTCACTTTCAGTAGAATTTCGGCCTTGCTACCAGAGTGAAGAAATAAAAATACATATTAATAAATAATAGTAATTCATTGCTCCGATTGGCAATCGAACCCGCAACCGTTGCGTTACAGTCACACGCCGTACCCAGGGGTAACCACGGTCTCTATTTGTTCTTGTGATCCTATGAATCTCGAAACTGAAGTAATGAAGAACTAAGTAGGTATACTTATATTTAAAAGCAATTGTTATCTATTTAAGATAAATGAGAAAACGTATAAGTGCAGATTATCTGCTGTTACTGAGCAACGAATGAAAAATACCGATGGCACTCAACCGGAAGCACTCAATTTAAAAAAAAAACAACGAACCCGAGCCAAGCGACGCGACGGTCGGTAGTAATGTGACGTTTATAGATGGTTAAACTTTCTAATTGAGAATTTACTTTTGTAAAAATAATACAATAATTTAAATTAAAACTATTTAATACATCCGATCGATTTGGAGTATCTAAACAATATTAATTCTTAAAGCTAAAACATTTCTCTTCAAAATTATAATGGATTTCAACATTTACCGTGAATTTTTACAAAACAATAAAAGTGCTTATAACAATACTGGGAATACTCCAGTGGTCCGGCTGAGCCAGCGGAATAATCTCTCTTAACCTAATATTGAGGGTTTGGGTGAGTGCATAACTATATTCGTTTGTATAAATTAAAATATTTATATTATTCTTAAATTTATTTCTTTTTTAGGGTACCGTATCCAAAGGGTAAGACGGGACTATTACCAACACTTCGTCGTTTTGTCTGTCTGTTCGTCAGCCACCAGGCTGTATCTCATGAACCGTGACAGTTTGATAGTGACAGTTGAAATTTTCACAGATGATATATTTCTGTTGCGGTTATAACTTCAACAAATATGGAAAAAAACAAAATAAAATGAATATTTAAATAAGGCCCTATCTAAAAAACATGATTTTTTGACGCTTTTATAATTGTATGGAATCCTGCGTGAGTCCGACTCGCACTTGACCGGTCTTTAAGTTTCACGATATCGCATAGTAGAGGGAACCTAGTATTAAGACTGAGTTCCCCTGGTAAACGTAAAATGAATGACTCCAAGACAGTGGCCATTGTAAGGCATATCTGACAGCAGCTATGTTAATGAGCGATTAGTCTACAGATAATACAAAACAGTTTTTCTGAACCACACTAATTGTTCTAGCTGTACAGTGTTCTATTTATCTCATAATTGGAATGCAACGGCGCTAAAATATATTCTTCCAATTGTTTGGCTATGGTTACAAACAGTTTTTTAGTTAAAATCTGCTTCACGCTATCCCGCACACACCAGAGTAGACAGAGGGTAGGAGATAAGATACTCCGTTCCCCAGTTTCCACTGAAAACTGGTGGAACTCAACGACGCACTTAGCTTCGACACCAGAGCGAAGACAAGTAAATATATTTCATTCCTCGAGTGGGAATCGAACCCACAACCACTCGCGTTTACGAGTTCCGCCACCTCCAATTCCTCTAGAATTCGGCGTAAGATGGAGTGCCAAGTGTCTTAACACTATGCTCTCTCTGTCTACCATGCGGGATACAAGCGTGAAGCGGAAAAAAAAGTATAGCCAGTGAATATGTAAGCGTGTCCAATAGATAGAGCAAAACATGTGGTATGATTTGTCATGCAAGTCTATATGCAGATAGTGCACGATTTACACTGAATCGAACGTGAGCACGTATGTCTTTAAATTTTTCAGTTTCCATCTCTCCGTACAATAGTACTCGATGTTGATTAAAAAGTAATGAGACGGAGAAAAAAAGTTTGTAGCCCACTATAGCCCACGTATTTCATTTCAAAAATTTTTAAATCTTAAAATTAACATTCGACGATTCATATATGAAAATACTTTTTCACGAATTTAAAAGTAAACTAACTTGGAACCAGTATATATATAATTTATTTACTGCATTTTTATTCCTTATAGAAATAACAGTGTTTTATAGTAATTTGAATAATTTTATAAATATCGCCCTTCCTTAATAGTTAGTTTAGTTTTTTTTTAAAAGTGTATTTGAAAAACATTCTGCAGATGAATGTACAGTGGAAATACTTTTATTTATCTCACAGCTCTACTAGGGACGTAGCGAATATTGTCGCATCACCTTCACGCTGTATCCCGCACACAGCAGGGTAAGCAGAGGGAACCTAGTGTCAAGACAATCCGTTCCCAACTTATCGAAGAATTCTGGAGGCATTGCGTGTCGAGTGGCGAAACTCAACGCCACGCTCTGCCCCGACACCAAAGCAAACAAATGGAAATATAAATTTAAGTAAATATTTCACATCCTCGAGTGGGGATCAAACCCACAACCGTCGCGTTACAGTCACACCATTGTGCCGCTGCGCCACGACGGCCTCAACGGCCTTTAAATCTTTTGTAGATACATAAGTACCACAGACCTAAAATTATCTTAACAAGTTAAGCTTGATATCCAATCAAAAAAGTTTTATTTAAATCCAGTTTTCTATATTTCAAGTACTAAATAGCTATTAAAATCCTACATGTCGTCCATAAAATTGGGTGACCTACATAATACATACACACGGACCACAGTACAAATGTCATTACTAAATTCTAGAAGCCAGTAGCGATGCGTTTGAATCTGAATGGCATAGAGTAAATAACTTTAATATAGAAAAGTGCAACCAAAGTGCGATTTGAATTTTAAATGAATTTGTAACTTTATCGTGTTTCTGGTTACATTTAAACTGAAATAAATAATTTTACAATTTACTTAAAATATTTACTATGTATGTTATTCTGATGAATATGTTGTTTTAGTGTAAAGTTTCACTGTCTTTTTAAATTTTTACACATTGGTAAACATTATTTTATAAGCAAAGTATTATGTATTTATTTATATATTTATGTATGTATGTATGAATATATATATTAATACATGTATATGTGTATTTTGTATTGTACAATAAAGAGTTTTTTTTATTATTTTAAACTATGTGAAAGTAAAATAAAATAAAATGTCAAAAAAAGAGACAGATAGACATTTTTTTTAAAATCATGAATTCCTGTTCTGTTACTTAATTTTCATAATGTAAATGATTTTCAGAAAAATATTTAATGTACGGACAGATTATTTTATATATTATTAAAAGAATATACGAATATAGCTTATTTTTTTAAATTACGACAGATATACGGGCTCATTCTGTAGTAAAGCTATGCATTGTGTATCTTCGAACTGTAGTAGGTCGTATAAGAAAAAAGGTCGAAATAATTACCATAGCTGTTTTCATTTCGTAGTACACTTCGCACATTCGGCACACAAAGGACTCATTTTTATTAAAAAGAACGCCTTGCTTGTATCTCCTACAATTTACAGATTTCAGTTACGTATATATTAAAAGCCCTTGTTATAATACGATTTTATTAGCTGCAAGCGGCCTGCCCGCGGCTTCGCCCGAGGATTTATGTTGTACTAAAGTATTAGAACGTTTAATAGTCCTCCTGACGAAATTAATGCTTAATTCAACAGTATGTTTTATGCGTTATCAAGATACTTTAGTACCTACCATTTGTTGACAATAGATAGCGTTACATGTGTCTATTTCTACAATCTCAAATATGAACTTCTTAAAAACTTAAATACTTATATCTTTTGATAGAGTGGAGCGATTACAATGAAATAAAAACTAAAACCTACTCTGAGTTACTTATCATTTTTATGTATAAAAGTTGCTTAAATTTGTTGTGTACTTTTTACGTGATACGTGTTTACATAAACAGACAAAAATTCAAAAATGCTGGAAATGGATTCTGTTAGTTATCCTTTAACATCCTGGCAATTTTTTTTTATATATATTCTCAATGTACAGAAACGACTTTTCTACAGATCTATTATTATAGATTATTGAGGTCATTACGGCATAGTGGAACTCGGTTTGACAGTAAATGCGGTGGTTATGTGTTCAATCTTCACTTTTTACAACACCCTGAACGAAAAGTATTTTTAAAGTTTTTTAGTTTTTAACGTTAAGTGTGCATTTTCAAGTTCGATTAGTGTAATAACAATTTTTACTACAAGCATTGCTTATGAATATATAATACGTAGAATTTATAATATACCTAGTGTATAAATTCTCCACGCTTTTATCATTCACAAAGCCTGTGAGGACCGAATAAGTGGCTTTTTACGGACGTTCAGTATATTAACTAGTTTGATATTGAAAATACAATAGGGTTTTCTGAAAGCGGCTTCCATTAGGATTTTTAATATTCTTCCCTCTATTCAACTTCCATATTTTTTCAATAGGCTTAAAATAAAAAAGGTACCTACATAAATGTGCTTTAAAGTTGTGATCGCTGTAAGCTTTGAATTGTCAATAATTTTTACCTGCGGCTTCGCCCGCGTGGTCGAACAGAAAAAACTAGGAATTGTATACACATTGTATTTGATGGATGACATTGTATGTTACATGACGACGATACATGACGACGACGACAACGATTCGTTAATCGTTATAACCTACACCTTTCATTGGTAAGTGGACTCTTCAACACCAAAATATTGTTTTTATTTGAATTAATAGTTCCTGAGACTGGCGCGTTCTACCAAACAAACTTCAGCTTCATAATAGCACTTGGTATAGATATAAAAATTAAGGATAAAGCAAAATTTCAATACATTTCATTTTATTTATTTTTTATTTAGCAGAGTGGAAACTTAGTGTTAAGACACTGCGTTCCCATAAAGACACTTCCGTTCCCCATTTTAGTGTCGTCTCACTTAATATAAAAAATGAAGGAAACACACTACATATTAACGAATATGACCGTTGAATTCAAACCACAGCGACCAAACAACATCACGAAATATAAATCTCGCCAAGCGATTATGAACCTAAGAGGCGTGTTCGTTACATGACGTAATTATATTCTGTTGGAATGCCGCTATACAAGTTTGACTCCAGAAGCCGGCAAAGTGCGAATATTATACTGTATACATTTATGTATGTGTGAGAAGCATGTTATTTACTCGGAAACACCAAATATACTAGACTAAATATGTATTATAATTTTTTTTAAGCTTCACGCTCCACAAGAGTACCGCATGTAGCTAGATGAGAGGGAGCCTTATGTTAAGACACACCGTTCCTCACTTATAGCCTATATAATATAATTCTGGAGACATGGATTTAGTGGCGGAACTACACTAAATCCACTACGGTTGATGACAGTAGACGACGTGAAAGAGGTATGTAGAGACCGTAGGGTTTGGTGCTCCGTTCTCTCTGACTACCCCGCTAGGGATAAAGCGTGAGGCTATATATGTATGTATTTTTTTATTATTAAAAGTGTATTGATTTTAACTTTAATTTATAAAAGTCATTATTTATTATCAGTAAGTTATATAAAATATAAGAATGTAAATTAATAGATTTTTTAAATAAACACATAATCAGTATTTTTTTACTTTTGTTGCATCTAGATTTTTCGTAACTCCCGACGACGTGATGACTCAATTTGCACTTTTAAAATGTCCTCGTTTCACGATTTTATTTACGGCTATGATATATCTCCACTTAGTTACATAATCAATGTTTTTAACTCAAGGCAGCATCCCGTTCATAACAGGGTACGCAAAGGGTACCTAGTGTTAAGTCACATTCCCCACGAACCATGATAGCCCCTGATAATTCATAATAATATTACATAAGACAGTTTGTTAAACGTTTAAAGGCTAATAAGAAAGTATAAAGGCTAATTTTATTTATGCTAGTTTATAACAACAATTGCTCCTTGATTTTTTTGTTTACTTATACTATCATAACTATATATTTTTCATACACTCTCTTTTTAAATTGTTTAATGTTGGGTCACTCTTTTTAATGTGTTCAAAAGTCTAGATGTCATTACTTTAACTTTTTTTAGTGTATGTAGTTGTTTTATTTCAAGTGGTTCATAAATAAACAAGTTATTGCAATATAAGGTGTTTTATTCGTCAAAATTGCTTCAAAACGATAAGTTATTAGAACACAAAAGTAATTTAGTAATTAAACAATTATGCAAGACCAACTGCATTCAACAGAATGTACGTATGCATATACGCATACAAGCATAATTGAATTCCGAAATAACATATATCAACCACAGAAGAAGCATACATCCCACACTTTGTCACCGGTCCCTATACTATACTATAGTAATAGTCCGTCCGTCCCTAGTTATATTAAGATTCAATATCGCAAACCACCTCGCAGTCCAGTCACGTAAACACACAATACTATTGATTGTGGATACTTACTTGTGTGGAATGTTTTGGCGGCACATCGATTCGTTACAACCTATTGTTGTCAAGACAATGACTCAAACATACAAGATATTTATACACATATTATACAAGATAGTTATATAGTGTGGGTTCTATCCCGTAAAGGTGGGAGCGGAGTGTCTTAACACTTGGTTCCTTCTGCCTACATAAGGGCACGTGCAGGATACAGCGTGACGTTGATTTAATTTTTTTTATATATGCACATATTACCGTAACCGTAGCTACAGTAAGAGGTTATGTCGATGAAGGATTTTGCTTTCGAGGTATATAAACTGGAAGTGATGGCGTAGCCTTTATCTTATATTATATTTTGACACAGATTTATAGATGTAAATATTATGGAAAACACGCGAATATAATAAATCATATACTAGAGGCTATTGTGGCGCGGCGGCTCAGCGTCTGACCGTAAACACGACGGTTGTAAGTTCGATGCTCAGTCGGGGCAATGAACTATTTGCATTTTCTAGCACAGACAACGGTAAATAAAGGTCGACCTTGAGTTCTGCCACTCAACACGCAATGTTTCGCAAGGTAACTCTAACGGTGTAATAATATACAAGTATATATGCAGCACTAAGGTCTATTAATAATTGACAAGGTATATGCTTCAAACTGGCACACTTACACTTAATATGCATTTAGTATACCTATGCGCGGCCCATTCACCAAACCTTCTGGGAGCCATTGAAATATTCACTACTGGGATTCCATTGTTAGTAAAATACTTGTCGCGATATTACATTCATATTATAGTATGAGATCCCGCTGCAAAATTCTGCAGGGATGTTTATATTAATGAAACCTATTTTTTATGAATGATACATGGTAGTAGAATAGATTTCAACATGGTTGCCTGGAAAAAAATTGACGGAATCACTTTTAATTAAATTAATGGTAATTAATTTTTGTAAATTATAAATTAATTCAAAGGATGGCAACTTCTAAATGCGGATCCTGGAGAATGTAGTGGAGCTCTAAGAGCCGAAATTCCTACTATAACAAGACCCGTAATTTTTTAAAGTGTAGTGAATAGTATATAAATGAAACATTTTTAAATTGAAGGAAATATATATTAAATACTTGCTAATTTATACATTAAATTGTCACGTAGTAGACTTTGTCATTGCATGACTCACTATATACAAAGATAACTTATGTTTGTAGTATTACAAGTGTGTAATAAGAATAATATTTAGTTACGTTGTTATTTTTTTGTAATTATTTGCTATGTATGTATAAAATAATTTCCTTAATTTCAACCCTACTTCAAACTTTTCTGGACGTCATTGTCGTTTACCTCGCTAACCTTTCGACTGTTTGCCTAATGTCTAGGATTTTAGACTATATTTTTGCTTTAGAAATCTGATTATTAACATTTTTGAGGAAAGTTTTCAAAATAATAATTATTATTTATATTGAATGACCATGGTAGGTCTAATTCTAAAAAAATATTATATAAGCCTGCTTGGTTGCGAATTAGATACTTTATTTATTGTTAATTTATTTGCATATACATATTTTGATAAACAAAATCATCATTATTGTGTGATTTATACAGTTGACCAACCTTTTAATTAAATACCCCTCATACATTGAATTTGTTGATAAATCTCTCCGTCCTCCACTATCCACCTAAGTAGAGTCGTGGTGTCCATTGTCGCTCTTTTTTGGAACCAGACCGACGAAACTAAAATGTTTTACCAACTCATAACCAAAACTGTCAGCGAAGCGCGACGGCGGCATCATTTTTAATATTAAACTTAAACACGTATGCAATGCGTACAAACAAACATAATAGCTAACTGTAAAATCCCTCCAAATAGTTGAGTATTTTTAAAATACTATTCACAAAGTTAGGTAAATATGAAACGGAAGTGCGACATGCGAAATATTTTAACGTTTCAATTTTTTTAAGGACCGGCCGGCATTTGATCAGCGACTAATGGAATAAGCAAATTTCAATCAATCAATGAAAGATACGATCGGTCAATTAAAAACGTTGTAAGGCTGTTTCAGCTTTTCATGCGCGAATATTTAATTGCCGTTGCAACAGTTACTATGAAATATATAATGGGGGATGGTTTGAGGGTAGGTACTTCTGTTGAACTGATGTTGATATGAAACTTGACTTCTGTGATCTTCTCTTTTGTCATATATCTTGTTAATTTAGCTTCACAATGTATCTCGCACATAGCAGGGTAGGCAGAGTTAGTAAAGAACTTATTTATATAGCGTACATGTAAGCTAAAAACATATCATAGTTAAAACTAGCCATGAAATATTAAAAATATTTATGAGAAAAACACTTCATTAAGCTCAAAGCTTTGAACCGAAACCGATACAAACGAAAAAGTTTATAAAGGCGAATAGCAACGCAGCTTTATTGCTACCGTCCTCTGCAGGTATAGCGTTAAGGGAAACAAGTGTTAGATTCTTTTGTCAGCGAAATATAGTCTACGAACACACTCGTGGAGGTGCGAGAGGTTACACATTTCTCAAATGAAATTGGAAATCTGCATATTTCATAGCAAGCATTTACATTTAAGCTGTACAGTGTCTTTTCAGTTTCATCTTTATATAAGTAGAAGTAAACTCATTATAATTTTATTTGAGGCCAGTTGTGGCGCACAAAGTGTGACGCTAAGCGCGACTGATTGTGGGTTCCTACCAACTCGAGGAAATGAAATATTTATTTAAAATTTATATTTTCATTTCTAGGTTCCCTCTACCTACCATGCTGTGTGCGGGATACAGCGTGAAGCAGATTTATTTATTTCTTATAATTTTATGCGAGGAAAGTGAATTTATCAGGATGCAATGTTGTCATTGTAAGCATAAAATGTGTTTTTGCGAGGTGTGCGTGTGAATGTGTACGTGTCACGCTCGCCGCAATGTAATTTGTACCTAGTGCTGTAGAATAATAACACAATGATGGAACTTTAAAGCTCTCATTATTATGTATATATGTATATATATTTATACTTTTATCGATAAACGGTGGAATTGTGTATTTAACCCGATTGTACATTTTATTGATGTTCTTTTTTCATTATCACTGTATCTCGCAGGGTAGACAGAGGGAGGTTCTGCCAGTTAGGACACTCTATTCCTTATTTTCCACCGAATTCTGGAGGCATTGCGTGTTGAGCGAAGAAACTCAACGAAACGCTTTGCCTCGACACCAGATAGAAAAAAATAATATATTAAAATTTCATTTTCTCGACTGGGAATCGAACCCACATCTGACGTGTTTAGATTCACACACATTGTATCCCCAGCGCCACGACTTGCCTTTTATTTAATTTTTTAACTTAAATGTGAAAATGATAATAATTTTAATATTATCATTCTCCCGAGAATACTTAAGTACCACTCTACTACTACGATGGAAACCACAAACCTGCTTCGTATCGTAGGGTACTTTATACTTGAAATATTACAATTTATACGTAATAAAATTTCTTTGAAATATTTATAATAAAATCTGACTTTGATGTACCAACGGATTAGAAAAACTAGTAATAAGAGAGTTTTCTATACGATACAATCCATTAAAAGGCAATCCTTTTAAATTTTGATTTTAGCCCTTTTGAACTCTACATACCTATACAAGTTTCTATTTTTGATATAAAAGTTAGAAAGATTTGTTTCTGTTTAAGAAACTAATAAGAGCCAGGCCAGTCGTGGCGCAGAGGGCTAAATTGAGCATTTGTTGTGGGTTCGATCCTCAATCGAGGAAATGAAACATTTATTTAAATGTATATTTCCATTTCTTCGCTCTGGTATCGGGGCACGCACTCAACACGCAATGCCTCCAGAATTGGACGAAAATGGGGAACGGAGTGTGTTAACCCTAGGTTCCCACTGCCTGTGTGCGGGATACAGCGTGAAGCTAATTAGAAATGACGTGGTCAGATTGCATAAAGAACGAAGCTTAGTAAAACAATTGAAGTGACAATATACTGACTGGCTGGACGGAAGCACGGTGCAATCACAGCGGAAACTTATTTTCCGCGTTTTCCGACCCCGTTTCCGTTCACGTTCAACAACTACCGTTTAATTTTTTTTTTCAAACTATTACGTTCGTTTTTTTTATTAAATTTTAATTTCTTAATCGTATATTTTTGTTTTGAGTATCATAACGATCATAGTCATCGTCAGATAAATTATAAAATATTTTTTTAAAAATCTTTAAAAAATATCAATATTTTTTTATCACTTTCACGAACTCACCACCGGTAACGTTTAGAGTCGCACGCCTGCGCCACGACGGTCTCAAATATATATAATGTTTATATTTTTAACTTAGTTTTTCCTTATTATAGGTACTGTTTATGTTGTTATTATTAACGTTTTTCTTTGTTTTAGTTGGTACAGATAGCTTGTATGGTGGTAAGTAGTAAATATATATACATATTTAACATAATTATAGCACAAGATACTCTCAAAAGTGGATCTATAGGGTCCCCGTAGCGCAACGGTTATGATATTAGAAATACTGACAAAATCAAGTTCGAATCCTGTGAAAGGTATTTCTTTATAAAAAATGTTTTATATTTCTTATAAATTATACACAAATTATAATATAAAACGTACCATATACCGCTATTTACTTGCAAAAAAAGGAAATGTGATAACAACTTTAATGAAAGACGTGCCCGCCGCTCTAAGCAGAAGCACGTATAAAGTGTAAATAATAAATCGATAAAAAAACATACGGGAAGTACACATAGGTTCCCTGTGTGATTAAGTTTTTTGGCAAGCTTTTCTCCTTGCTACATTCTGAAAGAAAATGAAACGAAAATATATAAAGGTATGTATCTCTATAACAATACGTCTTTAATTTATGAACCAATTTTAGTTAAACCATTTATGTTGACAGTACAACTGACAGTGCCGTCATACTCATACTCTTTGTTTTTCTACTCCCTCTGTAAACAGAGGGAGATTAGTATTAAAACACTCTCCGCACTTTCCATCGAATTCTGGAGGCATTGCGTTTTTCCCCGATACCAGAGCGAAGAAATATTTTTTTTTATAAAAAATGAAAAATAAAGAATAGAAAAATCTTTAAATTTTTCCAGTGGGTATAGAACCCACAATCTGTCGCGTTTAGTTACACATTTTTGCACCTGCGCCACGACTGGCCTCGAAATACATAACGAATTAATAATATCGTAAAAACAACGATTCTATAATTAATGTAAAATACATTTTTATTTTGCAGAATTAAAATAACTAACTATTTTGCGTATAAATGAAAAATTATGAATGATGCATCTAAAATAGGTTCCCACGTAACCGACCGTCCGGTCTAGTTCGACTATTTGAGCTACGCGACACACTGAGTTATTGCGACGAGGTATTGCTCTCTGACCTGTGAGAGACATCTCGCCGGTGTGATCGCATATTAGGTTAGACTAAATTCTTATCAGTGCAGACCGGCGTGAGGTTCCCTGACTAGACTTGTACTCAAACAAGATGTAAATATGATGAACAAATAACTAAATATACTTCTAACTGAATAAGAGGCCAGACGTGCGTTGTGGGTTCGATTCCTACTCGAGAAAATAAAATATTTAATAGTTTCATTTCCGTTCCCCCATTCAACAAGTAATGCCTCAAGAATTCGGCAGAATGTGGAGAGCGGAGTGTCGTAACGCAAACCTTCCTCTGCTTACCAGCTTCATGCAGAATACAGTGTCAAGCTGGAAAATAGCGCCAAATATTTATATTATAGAAGCCAATAATTTAGTTAAATATATATTTTGGGAATAATCAAAATAATAGCTGAGACATTTTCTCTTATGAAAATGGCAATCTTGTCGTCACAAAATAGCTTCGGGCTGTATCATCGGTCTTTTCAGAGCTCTAGCGCTCAGGTTACTAATGAAACATTAGCTAATTAAAAGAAGAATAATAACCCCGTGTGAGGTATCAACTCCACGCCACGGTACATTTAAAATCGAGTTAAATTTGCCTTGAAAATATACAAAAATTATACAATTTAAACATTTCATTATATACAATGTTTGTTTCATATAGCACGGAAGACAGATAGAACTTAGTGCCAAGACACTCCTCTGTCCACAATCCTAAATTCGACACATAGAGTGACGCAACCCAACGCCGCAATATGTTTCCTCATAGCAGTCAAATGATTTTTTTTATTCCCTCGAATAAGAATCCTTTATAAACATATTCAGATGCTATAATACCCTGGACTACAATAGCATCACAGACGAATAAAAACCATTTCCTTTGCGTACACAATGTGATTGATAACTGTTGAGTACGGAGCTCGTATGTCGGCCACTGGTAGCGGAACGCGAACATATCGGTCTCGGTATGACGTCACTCCGTCTCCCATTATTAGCAGTATGATGAATCATACGAAGTAGGTCTTTTTTTCGTTTCACGCTTCCCCCAGGATAGAGGATTTAGTGCCTAGACACTCATTTCTCCGTCTAATTAAGAAGATTATATAAAGATGTTTTACATAGTTCAAAGTTAGGTAATTAGTCATTAAAATTATAAAACATTATTTTAACAATATAAATTGCAATTTTTACTAAACAATATAAATTGTATTAAAAATATTATTATATTATAAATATGACAAATATTAATAAAGGAGTAAGAACGGAAGTTTTAACAACAATGTACAAATTAATTAGTTTGGCCGAATTGAAAGAAACTGTAGAACCAGTGCCAGGAACAACCAAGTGAACGTTGAACGTTCCCAGCGTGGAGTAGCGGAATTCAACGCCGGGCTTTCACCTTGGTGCCAGAGCGAAGAAATGAGGAAAATAAATAATAATTCATTCCCCCGAGTGGGGATCGAACCCGCAACCGTCGCGTTACACACAGGTCACACCCTTGTGGTTCTGCGCCACTACGGCCTCGCACTACGGCCTACTTCTACCGCGTGCAAATTAACTCGAAGCCTGCCTAAGTCTAGGCTCTGTCCTTTTCAGTTCGTTAGTGAGTAAGAGGTAATTTGACATTAAAGATATGATTTCTAGACATATTTATTTCCCATGAAATTGTGAGTTCAACCAGCATTACCTACACGCATTAAGTTTTTAGAATATGGGAAAATTATTCGGTCTAGATGACGGAACACCGACATTCTCAAGGATTTTGTATTGTTTCTTATAAGGTCCAATCAGGAGCTGAATCAAAAATTTATAAACTCTATTGATCGTTGGTAGTTCTTGCTACTGGAAAACTAGACTAACTTCACGAATTATTTCCAATTCTTCGTCGTGGCAGGTGGCGACGTGAATAATGACGGCAATCTAGGAGTACTTAGCCTAAATATTCTATCAACAGGTGTTTAGCTGTTCCCAGTTCCTATGGTCTTGGTGTTTTTACACAATTTACCTTGATATTGGTGGGTCATTTAAAAGGCATTCAGATTAGAAGAGAATTATTCTACTTATTTAGTATCCGTGTAAATATGTTCCAAAAATAAACATTTAAAATAATGATGTCATGCGTTAAGATTAAAGTTATCAGCTGATAGGAATAGCGTTTATCACTGTTTCAGTTTAACATTAAATGTAATTATAAGCTACGTAGAGAACGCACGAAGAGTTCCGTATCATCTTTAAAGACGAGCTAAAATTATTATTTTTTTCCCCGCTTTTTAGTATTTGTTGTAATAGCAGGCAACAGAATTCGTAATCCATGACAAATGCAATTGTCCTACTATAGTTCAGGAGATAGTCTGGTGACAGATGGACTGACAAACGGACGGGTAGCCGAGTCTTGGTAATAGGGTCCCGTTTTACCCTTTGGGTACGGAACCCTAAATATTGTTCAAATAAGGCCTTCGTGGCATCGTGGGACATCATATCACTGTAAATGTGATGACCGTCACGTTTCATTTCTCAACTTTGGTAGATAAAAATATAAAAAATTGAAAAATATAAAAAATGAGGAGACATTGGGCACAATAATACTAGGTTCCTTCTGCCTACCCTCATATGGGGAAAAAAAGGGTGAATCTGTTTTGTTGTGTAAATAACTGCACTGACTATATATTTTCTTCTCAACTGAAACTTTTCTTTGCATACCACAGGACTCCAACTATACTAAGAAGCTGTATAACAAAGCTAAGTAATTCAAGATGCTTTCGATATAAATTCTCAAATGTCTAAATATATATTAATACCTACCTACATAGAAAATAATCACATTTCCTTATTACGCATAAGTACATTTACATAATGATCTCTTGATATAAATAGAATTGCATTGGCATTCCGTACATATCAAACTGTGCGTAGGTACAATTGAATAGGTATTGTGTGTAGAATTTCAATTATTTTTTTTTGTATAGGTAAATAACATTTTATTGTGTTAAAGATAAAGAAGGTGAGATTGTTCGATTTATTTTCCGGTTGCACCACGAGGGGTTCTATGTAAAATTTATAAGCAACTAGCGGCCTGCTCGCGGTTTCACCCGTGTGAACTATGTTATTATTAATTTCTGTCTCAAAAACTACCCCTTAGAAGTCGAATATTGCAAATTCCCGTCTTAGCGAGCACCTACGTCATAAAAGTAACTCCTATGCAAAACTTGAGATTCCTAGCACATGTAGTTTCTGAGATTTCGTGATGAGTGAGTGACCTTTCGATTTTATATATATAGATTAACCGTAAACGTTAACCGTAACCGTATACGTCTTTTATCTACTCTTTGGTAGTGTCTTTTGAAGGTCATGGCTAAGGAACATCAAGCAATGGACTGGAATTAAAAACGCCGTAGATTTGATTCATTTGGCTAGGGAGAGGACTAAGTATGCGAAGTTGACTGCCAACCTTCACTAGTTGGAGAGGCACTTTAAGAAGAAGAAGAAGTGTCTTAATTTATTAAATTCAAATTCAAATAAAAAAATCTTGTTACCAGAGCGATAAAAAAGAAAATATTGAACGCAATGGTTATGGGAATCGAATCCAACTCTCGCTGTGCCACTGGTACCTATACAAAATCCACTCACCCCCACTTCTCACACTAAAACTAGTCTTCTCGTATTTCAATCGAATTCGAAGTAATGAAGAAACAGAAACTTCTGAAACTACGTGCGTCTAAATACTAACAAATTGGCCATTAGCTATTACAATTACTTGATCTGTTTTACAAATACTTACTTCGTTTATTTGCTAAATATAAAGGGCAACATTTATTTTTAACCGACTGCTCTACGCAAAGAAGGGTAATGTGTAATCAGTGTTATGTATGTATGTTTATTCTCATGTGGTGTTTTAGGAGATTCTTAGGTCCAACGATTCATCTTAATCTTGTAATTGTTACTCACAACAGGAAAATAATTAAAATTCACCACGTCGATGAAAAGAAGCCATATTGTGAAAATGAGAAAATAAAAAAATCTACATCAATTGGTATACATAACGATATTTAAAAGAAAAAAAGAAATCCATATCATATTCTCTCCCTATAGTCACCCAATATAAGCGGTCTAAATCTGGCTCAGGGTATAATAGTAGTCTACATACATTTTGAATGGGGGCTAAATGAAGCGATCCTAACACGTCATGTAACTATAATAGGTACATAGCGGGAGCATCAATTACTTGGTATTTGAAGTCAGTTTTTCTTAATTACTATCAACTGCCCATATTTTTTCTAATGAAAGAAAAATAAAATAACATACTTGGTATACGACTACATATTAAATAACAATGTTATACAATACAGATATTTCAAGGATAAATCCGCCAATTAAGTCCATTTTAATTATTTCTAAAAAGTGATCATCAGTAGGTACTACTTAATAAGAATTAAGAACAATTGACAATAAGATGTCTTGACCTCAACAGCTGACTGTTACTCTCAGATGTGAGTCATTGCGACAGTCTTTACAGCTTCATTCCATTGAATGTGTAATGCTGTTAAGCCAATATTTTTTTTATAAAATAAGTCGTCGCCCGCTTTGTGTTCGTAAAATAAGTGATCGAGGATGCCCTCTTTTCATTTTAGCTCTGCAATGTATTCCGCGCCTGTGTTACGCTCAAAGGTGCGGTATATAGTAGGCAGAAGGAACTTAGTGTTAAAACACTCCGTTACTCATTTTCCGAGTGGAAAACTCAACGTCTCCCTTAGCCTCGACACCAAAGCGAAGAAATGAGAATATTAAATATTTCATTTTCTCGAATGGGAATAGAACCCTCAACCTCCTGGCTAAAAATGTAATAAAAAATAAACAACTTTTTTTAGCAAATATTTTAAATTGGTGGTGTCTGGTAGAAAACCTTTCGACGCTTCACATACCTTACGATACGTCGATAGGTACAGATACGATACCCAAATGATATATCGTCGGGGATAGTGCAAATCCGCGTATCTAGCATTGGATAATTTCGCGTAACTGACATTTGTAGCTAAATTTAAATTTCGCGGCCGTTCGATGTAAGATCCTGATTGGCAGCCTTCTGTTTGATGGGACTTTCTTTCGACCAATACAAAGCTAGATATCGCCAAAAAACAATACTGCGTATCTATAGTTGACAATTAACGGTACCGCGTATCTACTCCAGTGTCATTAGAACTGTATTTTGTGATTTATTTTTGCTGTCAAACTCAGTGTTTAAGAGTTTCTGCTTATAAATATAAATAACAACATTATGTAAGTATTAATTCAATGTTAATTAAGTATTTTCTTAGTGAAATCTCAGTATAAAGCATCATTTAAAAAAATATATTATATTTACTTCTCCTAACCTAGTATTTTTACTATATAAATATATTTATATAAAAAATAACTAATAAAGTACAAACTATTAGTAGTAATAACTATTAAAAATTAACTATTAATATATTTTTATAAAGAATAACTATTTATTATAAACGAACGTGTTACGTGTTATGCTGATGCATTTTTTTATTTTTTAGCATTAAAATGATGAATGACTCGTGTAGTAACGACGAAACACTTTACGTTACCACATTAATCGATTTAAAGAAAAAGCGCGAAAAATTATTGGAGGTTAAAAAGATGATTTTGCACAGGCAATCAACAGTTAATGAAAATACCGAAGAAATCCCTAAAAACTTACCTATTACCAGTCTTGTTAATTCGGAGAATCAAGTAGAACTTACTAAAGAAATCGAAGCTTTAGCTTGTTGCGACACAAACACTTTTAGTGCATCTTGCTTAGAAAATCTACTGGAAAGTAATGATAACGACAATGTTTCTGGCCTGACAGTGACTAATTTGGTATCTAATGTTTCTAAAGAGAATACATTCACTGAAATCAATAATGAAGTAAGTGGATTAGATTTTGACCTTTCATCAGATGATTCTGTTGCCGATCCAAATTACTATCCATTTTCTGATATAACCAATGTTGCATCGGTAGCTTCAACATCAAGATGCAGCAATAATGATTTGTTTCCTGAAAGAATCCTGGAACGTGAGGCTGCCATTGAGTCCAGAGTAAGAAAACGAAAAGCAGACGTAATTTCTACAAAGAGATTAAGAAACAAGACGTTAAGAATGCTGGGTCAAGAATACGTAGGTTTTAGAAAGACTGCAGACGAAAAATTTTCACAAGACACTATCAAACCTGCGCGACAATTGGGACAGCCATGTAATTCCAATAAATGTTTAAAGAGCAAAGTATTTCACTGTAATAAATTTACAGAAACGGTACGATCCAATATTTTTAACGATTTTTGGAAGATGACTTGGATAGCGAAGAAAATGTTTGTTTCATCTTTAGTTGATAGAAAGACTACCAAAAGGAAAACCACTAAACGGGCTAATACAAGACGAAGTGCTACAAAAATCTATTATTTAAAATTAAATGACCAAAAAAAGAGAGTATGTTTAAAGACATTCTTAGGAACACTGGGAATTAAGGAGTGGACAGTGAGGTACTGGACAGAAGTGAAACCAATTAGCGAATCAAATGAGAGCCCGAGAGATGGTGCATTGCCTAAGTTAAAAGACTTTGTACAAATGTTTTTAAGAGCCATGCCCAAAATTCCTTCTCACTATTGTAGAAAAGAAAGCACAAAACAATATTTAGAACCTACTATACAATCCAAGCGTGAATTGTATCGCATTTATATTAAAGAGGCAACAAAAAGTGGACAGAAAGTAGCTTCTAGAAAGCTTTTCGAGGATGTTTTGAAAGATGAAAACATAGCTTTATTTCAACCGAAAAAAGATGCATGTGATCTATGTTGTTCATATAAAGCTGGCAATATTTCAGAACAAATATATCAAGAACATGTGTCACGTAAAGATTTAGCAAGACAGGAAAAGACTTCAGACAAAGAGGCTGCAAAAAATGGAAAGCTTCATGTAGTAACAGCCGATTTACAAGCTGTGAAATTATGTCCATTTTTAAAAGCTAGTGCACTATATTTTAAAACAAAGTTGATTGTCCATAATTTTACAATATACAATCTAGGTACTAATGGTGTAAAATGCTATTGGTTTGATGAGACAACATCAGATTTAAAAGCTTCTACATATGCTTCCTTTTTTGTCGATTATTTGAAGAGAATCATAGAAGAGAGTCCTAAAAACGTCGTAATTTTTACTGATGGTTGTACGTCACAAAACAGAAACGTTGTAGTTTCGAACGCCCTTCTGCACTTAGCGATAGAAAAAAATGTGTTCATCACACAAAAATTTTTAGAAAAAGGCCATACCCAAATGGAGGTGGATTCAGTTCACTCCATAATTGAAAGAAAGTTAAAACATCGGGAAATATTTTTACCTAGTCAATACTCCTCAGTTACTAAAGAAGCTAGGCTGAATCCATTTCCGTATGAAGTAGCAACGTGTGACCATACGTTTTTCAAGGATTATAGCGTTAAAAGTAATCTTATTTATGATACAATCCGCCCTGGAAGAGGGGCTGGTGCAAAGTGCGTAGTCGATATCAGAGTTCTTAGGTACAATCCGAATGGTTTTATTGAATACAAACTGAACTACAATGACGAATTTCAGCTATTACCACAAAGGCCAAAAAAAATTGCCCCTGTTCTTCCACCACAACTCTATTATAAGAAATTGCCAATCACAAAATCAAAGTATGAGCATTTACAACAATTAAAAAGTGTAATTCCCATGGACTGTCATGAATTCTATGACAACTTACCTTATTTAAACAGTTAAATTACTTAAAATGTTATTTTTTAAATACTTAAAATAATCATTTTATCTTGTCTGTTAAGGACTCAATAATTCAAATTATGAGTAAAAATATATTTTATTACATTTAAAAAAAAAACATTTATTTTTGTTAGAGAGATGAAGAACTTTTCTAAGAAGCCATTATTTTTTATAATTTAAATAATATGTAACTAATTTGTTTTTAAAATGACTGAGAGATTAAGTTTATTTGTAAGGTAGCTGATTAACCTGTTATTGTTTTTTATAATTTAAATGTGTAAGAGTAACTTGTTTTTAAAATGACTGAGACATTAAGTTTATTTATATAAGGTATCTGAAGAATCTATTATTGTTTTTCATATTTTAAATATATAAGAGTAATTTGTTTTTATTTCTGATTGATATTATTTTTTCTGAAAAAGCTCTTGGTGATTTGTGTTCTAGTACTTTGAAATTATTTATACTTGTAATACTTAAAGTTGTTTAAAAGTGTGATAAAGAATCGCCCAAGACTGATTAAAAAGTGTTATTGATAGTGTTTTTTCAATTTTTTATTTAAGGGAGATTGTTTAAAAAAATACATTGATTAAAAAATAATAAAATCTTTCTTTTATTATTAATATTATTTAGAATATTAATTACATGTTTGATTTCAAAACCGTGTAACTAACTGTCAGGTTTCAATTTAATAAGATCGTGGTCAAATCAAATCAGCGTAAGTGACGAGGCGCTTAAATTAACCACTTGTTAACCACTTTAAAGGATTGTATATGATAAAAATACGTAGAAAATACCAATTATTATTCTCTATGTTAAAATGAAACCACTTGGACTTAAATTAACAATGTTATAAAGTTTTAACCTCCTCCTGTAAAATCAGATCAAATGCAGATACGCGCTCCCCACCTGTGGTAGATGCGCGGTTCTGCACTATCCCCGACGATATGCAGTATGCGGTATGCACCACACGCTTCATAGTTCATAATCCTCGAGATTAAATTGGGACGACGATATTCCGGGCGTTATGGCGCAATGGGACAAATTCTTGATGTAATGGTTATGGGTTTGATTCCACTTGTGGAAGTATTATTGATTTATTTCTTGTAATACTTGTAGACGACATTTAATAAGTGATGTTTTAAATGATTAATAAATCTAATTGAAGTCGTTTGGGATCTCATATTATTACTCGAAATGTATCAATCGGTAGCTTTATTTGTTTGCAAAGTTTCAGAAGGCTGCTTTCCTCCTGGCCTCTTTAGCAAGCAACAATCACGGTTATGGTAATGTGATAAGATTCATTGTCTCTGATAACATCCACGGGTCCCCTTACGCCGTCAGGCCTCTACATCATGAGGTACGCCGAGCGATGGCTGGGGTGAGGCGACCGGTAAAGGGGTCAAGGATCGATTTTCCGAGTTCCCACTCACTGGACTTATTTACCAAGTTGTCATTTGAACATGTTTGCTTTAGATATTATTAGAATGTTTGGATTAAAAATTACGTGGCTTTGGTTTGTGACAATTAATAATACGTTAATGCTATAAGCTAATTTATTATAAAATTCATTATAAAAAGATATCGTATATCTATTTTGTAAAATATTGTCATTTTAATAAACATTTAAGTTTAATAAAAACAAATGTAAAATGTAAATGTTAAAACACTTAGCTTACCACTTTTCGCCGAATTGTAGGGGTAATGCCCCTACATGTTGAGTGGCGGAACGGAAGATCGCGCTTGGTCTCGACATCAGTGCGAACAAATAAAAATATTACATAACTAATTTCCTCGACAGAATCGAACCCACAGCCTGTCGCGTTTACAGTCACACACCTGTGACTCTGCGCCACGACTGGCCTCACTAGTATCACTTCACCATCGAAGAATACATCAAAGGAAAGAAATATGTTTGACGTTCAAAGAATCCGGGCTAATTGTTCCGCCGCTTACACAGGGAATGCGTTAGGGTACCCACTTAAACTAACTACCATATTTAGTAAAGGGAACTTTGACTTTGCGTACACACACATATTTTGAATATTTCACCCGAAAATGAATATTCACAAACGATATTTCAAGTTTTTAACACTTTCAAATAGAATTTATTGCGTAGAAATTTTAACTGACCATGTCGATCGGTTAGCTCGGTCCGGTAAAAATTGTTTCTATCATATAAAATTGGATAGAAAACTCGGTTTCTCTGAAATAGTTAGCGCTACATTTTAATCATGTTAGAGCGAATGCATTTTACTAGTGTATTTTTTTCTGGATACTCACATCTATATACATTTAAAGAATTCTTTTGTAATTTTGTATCGGATTGAAATTGATTTACTGTTTATAAAGGTTCTAATAGGATATCTATCTTAAAAATTATGCTTTTAAAAATGAAATAATGCAATATTCTGTGTAAAATCGTTAAAGTAGGCGAAATCTTAAACCGTTGAAGTGGGTCGGTCGACCAAAACCGTGATTTTTAATCTTCAACAAAACTTTACAGCTAAGAGTACGAAAAATATGTTATTACTATAGAATCTGAAGTCTTTATAAGAATCTAGGTACATTTAAATTGTACTTTCATATAGACCAAGTAATATAATCATAGATGATATTACTCTTCTAATCTATATATTTTTTTATCATTTGAGGTAGTCATGGCGCAGCGGCAATGAGTGAGTTATTTCCATTTCCTGGCTCTGGTAACAACACGCCATGTCTCGAAAATTGAGAGGTGAGTGGAATAAGGCAGTGTCTTAACACTAGGTTACTTTGTTACCCCGGTATATTTGTCTATATATTTATTTATATTTCGACATTACATTTCCTATACACAACAAGATATTTCGTTAAGACGATAACGCCGAATACCATACAATTTTATCTGAACTTAACCAGAACAAAATCAGTAATTTATTAATATAAACATTTACTCCGGTGCGGTTTAAATTCACACGATCGCGTAAGGTGTTGCTCAGAGCCGTTCGTGCTGCGTCACACCAACGCACTACAAACATTATATACACATGTGTAAAAAAAATTAACAGCAGGGGAGGCAGAGGGAACAGTGTCGAGACACTCCGTTCCCCATTTTCCGGTTTTTTTTCGATAAATTGTGTGTTGAGTGGCGGAATCAAACGCCAAGCTTTTGCCTTGATGTTAAGAGCGAATAAAAATGAAACTTAATAAATAATAATTCATTGCCGGCTCTTCTCAGCAGAACTGCCTTCCGAACCGGTGGTAGCTTTTTGTTCATATGTTCATTCGACGATTCAAAAGTGCTTATTATAAGTTTATTTGAATAAAGAATATTTTGAATTTGAATTTGAATTCTTAAGTTGGGATCGAACCCACATCCGTCGTGTTACAGTCACACCCTTGTACCCGTGCGCCAGGACAGACTCTGTAGTTTGACTTGTAATATAAGGAATAGCTAGAAGTTAATTTATCGAAGTTAATTTATCGTAGTGTTGTTAGTTGCAAAACCAATATTGAAACCTATTCAATACATTAAAGTTTCCAACATGATTCAGCGAGAAGTTTCTTGAGTTTAGCTATCTTCCCTACTAAAAATACTTTAATTATACGTTCTATAGTTATAAAGAGAAACATACTACATTACTGACTGTTTAATGAACGTTGAGTCCCACCACTCAACACGCAATGTCTCCAGAGTTCAGCAGAAAGTGAAAACGGGAAACGGGAAAACGGGAATTCCTAGGATCCCTCTGCCTACCCTTCTTTGTGTGGGGTACAGCGTGAAACTAAAAAAAAACAAAAATTCTAAAAATTTGGTTCTAAGGAAAATGCAATTTAGTAACCAAAGTAAACTACTATCTGAAGAGCTTTGATAAGGTAACGCTCAGTCACTAGGTTCCGAGTAAGATGACGAATATGTAGCCCCTCATAATTTTTACCTGTTTTTCAATACAACCATTTCAGAGAAACAAAGAAAGATAATATATTAGGTTCTTACTAAATGCGATTTAAATCAAGACTTTCCCTTTGTTAACTTCAATTGTAAAAATCCGAATTAGACGCGTGAAAGAATAAATTTGAAGTGAAAAGCTTATATATTTAAGTAGGCGTAATTAATAATGAACTTACAAGTAATTTTGACAAAATGTTACTAATGACATGGACAAAAATTCATATGTATAATTTCGATAAATATCGTCAGACCGGACATTAATATTAATTGTACGTTTGTTTGAAGTAATACATAGTAATAAGAATAAGTAATAAGTCCAATTTCAGTGAAAATCATGTTATTCCCAATTTGTATGCAGCAAGTACTTTAAAATCACAGAACTTATTATAGTTCTGTAAGACCGACGTTGTCACATTCATATAACATTTCTTTCAGCTTCACGCATGTAGCAGGGTAGGCAGAGCCTAGTGTTTAGACACTCCACTCGTCACTTTCTGCCCAATTCTGGAGAACGGCGGAACTCAACGCCGCGCTTTTTGCCTGGAAGCCAGAGCACGAAGAAATGTAAATATTAAATGAAATATGTCATTTCCTCGATTCGATCACACACGTCTGTCCTCAACATTGATATATTAAATGTATTAAAACGTGTCCTGAAAAAAGGTCAATGACGAATGATATCACAGAGTAGGTGCGACTGTGACCCAATACTTAATGCTATCACGAATTGCGAAAACGACACCATTTAAAATGAACTCGTATATCAAGGAAAATTCAGACGTGTCGGCTAAAGATTTACTTTAAAAAATAATCTGCTTTTGTCGTTTGACATCTACTTTGAAGTTCTAGAGAATACATTCAAATTCGTTCCTAAGATGGTTTTCTTAATTTTTTTTGTTCTAAATAGGTACGAAATGGATTTTATCCATTGGATGATGATTTTCAATATAAATAGGAACTGATTGGCTTATGATTAATGTTATTTTATTTAGCTCATGAATAGATATATATAATTAAATTTTAAAAAGGGAAAAATAAAGATTGATTGGTAGAAACATAGATAAACTAATACAGATAGAAATAGTGGCCATTCAACAAAAGCTCTAAATACTTGCCGAGATAATTCTGACAAGTAATAAAAAGATGGGGAAATTATGTAACATTAAGTCTCCTAAATGTTGTAGTTTTTTATTTACTGGATGACAAATGTAAACATCACAAGCCGTATTTTTCAAATGATGTTTTTATAAACTTTTATACACAAAATATGTTCCTAAGATTTTAAAAACCATCCTCGCTTTGTGATCATTCGTTTAATACCAAGTAAATGCTATTCTACATAATATTTTTTTAAGGTATAGCTTAATTTAGCTCCAACTAATAATATTCTGTCGTCTGGACTACGTAGTGGAATAATATTCACATAAAACTAGTAATTTGTATAATATTTAAGATATTTGGCTGATTGTCTTTTGTTTTGCGTTTCACTAATAGGCCAATTTATATTTTTATTTATTTCTTATATATCTATTGTGGATCTAATGTGAAGCATTTCTTATCTTTTAAAAAACTAATATTATTGTTTTCACACTCTTATATAATATTCATATAAGATTTCACCTTAATCATAATATTTACAACTCTTTACACAATCAATAACTCGTAACACTTAAGGTTCTATCATCAATATCAAACTGGTACTTGACAAGTTCAAAATTGATTTTCCTATTACAGCATAAACTTATTAATAACTGAGTTAGTGGCGAGCTCTTGTTCGATATCTAATAACTTAAAACGGAAATTATCTAAAAGATAGTTCTCTTGCCATAGTTAGAAAATTTCCAGTTAAGAAGATTCAACTTCAACTTGTCAACGCTATGACCCGCATACTGTAGGGTGGGCAAAGGGAACCTAGTATTTAGACACTTCGTTTCCCACTTTCCACCGAGGCATTCGAGGCATTGCCTGTCGAGTGGCGGTACTCAACGCCGAGCTTTCACCTTGGTGCCAGAACGAAGAAATAAAAATTTTAAGAAATAATAATTCATTTCCTCGAGTGAGGATCGAACCCGCAACTGTCGGGTCACACACCCTTGTGCTCCTGCGTCACGAGGGCCTGATAAAACATTTCGTAATCCAAAACGTTTCCAGCTGCCCGTTAGGCTTAAATTGCCCTAAATATTAGAGTAAATATTCTGAGACGCCTGAGGGAAATACATACATATCTACGTTCATAAGCAAAGTTTTGATCAAATTAACGACTGAACAGGCTAGATTTAGGTCAAAATGTTATATGAGCACGTACGAGGTAGGTATATAAACTCTAAATAATAACAAATAATGCAATACATTCGGTATTTCTTATCGTTTTCCTTTATGACAATATAATAATTAAGGACAAATCAAGAAATATATTTTCTAGTTAATATATCTATAAGCTATTTGTATATGGTAAGTGATTTAAAATTAAATAAAAAATGTAAATGTAATGTAATGTTCTTACTGTCTAATTAATTGCCCTAAAAATGTAATATTCAAATACTATACATTGAGAATGTTTGTACTGAACACGTTGAAGTTGGTCTCGATTCAATTAAGTCAGAGCGGCATTCATTTAGCGGCGTGCCGTCTCCCTCAGCCACAAAGTAGCAAAAAGGAGGAAATCGAATTTGCCCCAAGAGTCTCTTTGACTAATAACAAAAATATTAATTAAATTAAAATTCATCTCGCTGGTTTTTCCATTCGCTTTATAATATTAAAAGTAATTCTAGAAATCATCAATATGATGAATTACTTTCGCAAATATTTGATATTATTTTAATTTTATCGGATAGTATTTAATTTATTTACAAATATCATAATAAAACAATTTTAATATAAAATGGTATTGGTGATATATATTATTGAAATGTTTTTTTTTCTTTAAAAAAATGTTGCTTAGTTGACCTACTTGTGCGACGTTGTTGCACTGAAGTGGACTCCTTACCTGTAAATATACAAAAAAAAATATAAGTTCTAAGTTAAGTGATAATAAAAAATAAATCATTAAATAAAAAGAGGTAGTGGCGCACAAGCGGGCGATTGTAAGTACGACAGGTTGTCAGTTCGATTCCCACTCGAGGAAATTAAATATTTGATATTTACATTTCTGGTAGCGAACCAAATTGAGAAATTCCGCCACTCAACACACAATGTCTTCAGAATTCAAAAAATATTAAAGAAATAAATCTAGTTAAAAATACTATACTACTAATTGTTGAGTATGCTAAATACTGAAATATTTTTTTCAATATAATTTCTTATCAATAACTTTAAATGTAATAATAAGAATCAGAATGAAAGGTCATCTTTGTTAAAAATATGAATCATAATATAGCACAAACCATACACACATTATCTGTATTTCCGGAGATGGCAAAAGAAGATCTAATGTTACATAAAAATTTTGTGTACAATATAGATTTTAGTACACATATTATAAGATAAGAAGAGCATAAGAATAAGATAAGGTAAGAAGAAAAAGATTAATTAATATTATAGAACCTACTGACAGTTTACACTGTCCTCGACTTTTTGCTTTTAGAAAATGTCTTGGACAGCGAAATCCAATGTCACTTCTGTTGAAGTAATTTTCCGAAGCACCTTTATACGTTTTTAATACAACCATGTAAGTCACACTATCTAAATCGAACTAAAGCAAATTTTAACTATAACATTTTTAAATATATATCCATTACATAAATTATCAAGTTTGTCAAATCTAATTTCTATACATTAATCAATAATTGTGAAAATTTGACAACTATCAACAGAAGTGACATATTTTCTTTAGTTTTTATAGTTTTAATGTATTATTCACCAATAGCATCTGTTTTCCATATCAATAAATTTGAATATATCTTACTTCAACGATTTGAAGAAAAAAAATACAAGTATTCCACTGCGATACAGAGATACTAACTTTTTAGATAAATACGCATCGAGAAATCGATTGCAAAAAACGTAGCAGACTTAATAAGACCAAAACGAGTTTACACTAGCGGAGAGAAAATGTCTCGACGTCTAGTTCCGATCAAAGGTGACGGAAATTGTCTTTTTAGGTCTGTCTCGTACTGTTTATTTGGAACGCAAGAAAACCACAGGGAGATAAGATTGCAAGTCGTAGAAAGAGTGGTCAACAACTGGCATCGTTACAAAGACTTTATAATTGGAGACAGATCGTACGGCCTGGCGATACAAGTTGCCTCAGATTATGAACGGTTGATGGCGAGAGACGGCGAATATGCGGGTCACGTAGAACTGCATTGTGTCAGCGAACTGTATCCAGACGTCACGTTTGTTGTCCACAGGGATCTGTGCACTAAACTCATTGAGTATGGACACGGCAGGGTGATCAAACACTTACTATTTTCTGGATATTTTGACGCAGGCCACTATAGCGTTTTAGAATATTACTGATAAATTAAAAAGAAAAAATAATAAATAAAATTTACAATAATAATATCTGAGATTTTTTCTTACTCCTATTATACGAATGTAAAAGTTATGATAGTGGAATGAGCTGAATGACTACCAATGGGGGCTTATTCTTTTATTGGCCGGGGATGATAGTTAACTTAATAAGTGGGGTCAACATCGATGCACGGAACTCGATTGCTAGCAATTCAATGAATAATGCCGTAGGCGTAGCATGGACACTGACGCGTACCAGTGTATGGGCAGTGAAAATGTTTAGTGATGTTATTCAAAAGTGGACTTTCAGTAACATGATAGGATTTTAATTGTCGCTATAGACTATGGTTCCATATCAATGTTATTAATATCGATATGTACGAATTGACTTGAACTACTATGGAAGGTTTTTTTAAATTTTTTTTTTAAATGTAAATATTATAATATACAAATAGAATTTATAATTTTATTTGACATTAAAAAAACCTTCTGGCCTCATATATATAAATCTGAAAACAGTCGAAAAATTGATAGATTAATTTCAAGGCAAAGAATTAATTAGGTTTAACAACCTAAATGTTAAACCTATTCAATTCTTTCGTAATTCGTCGAGATACATGTAAAAAGTATTTTAAGAAAGCAACTGTAATAAATTAATGTCAATATAATCTACAATACAAAACATAACAGATATAAAATATATCTTTGACTTTAAACAAACTTTCATATACTTGTAATGTCTTATCGAATTTTTTATCTACGCCATGCAAAAATATGCATAATAATAGATTTAATATATTATATTTATAGTATACTAGCGAACGCGCGCAGCTTCGTTTGCTTATTTAGGGGTGAATTATGAAAAACCATGAAACACATGTTCAATGAAATATTTTTAAGAGTCTAAATTTCAAATTTTATAAAAAATCGGTGGCGATTTAAAGATTTTTCCATACGAACTTTCAACCCCTTATTGGCAACCTTAGGGGATAAATTCTAAAAAACCGTGAAACACGTATTCAATTAAATATTTTTAAGAGTCTAAATTTCTAATTTTATAAAAATCGGTGCCAATTTAATTTTTTTTCCATACAAACTTTCAACCCCTATTTCATCGCTTTAGGGTTAAAATTTTTCAAAATCCCTTCTTAGTGGATGTCCAGATTACGGAAGTAAACATCTGTCCAAATTTCACGTTTCTACGCACACACGGTTACGGCTTTGCGTGCGTCTTACCTCAGTCAGTGAGGACAAGTCCTTTTATATATAGAATAGATAGAAGATAGTAGTTTGTGCATCTGTGATCAGTTATTTAGCTTATTGTTGGAATGAAAGAATAATTATACATTTTAAAAATCTCATCGTGATCCATTGGTTTATAGTATCGCCGTACAATTTCGCGATTGGAAACAGTCTAAGATTTTATAATAGTGAACACAAAAAATAAGCAGCCTCTCGTTATATACCACGCACAGTACAGTAGACAGAGAGAAACTAGAGTTAGGAGCTTTGCATCAACACTTCAGCGAAGAAATGAAAATATAAATTGAAATAAGTATTTCATATAATAGTAAAATTACAGATGAATTCAGATTCATCTTTAAAAAAAGCGCCATAGATGTAACTTTGTTTGAAAACAATAATTCAAATGATGTAATTATGTAGATAACGTTTTTATTGTAATAAAAAATACCTACTAAATAAGCCTCAAATATTTATCAAATCCAATCAGCTTCACGCTGTATCAAGCACACAGCAGGGTAGGCAAAGGGAACATAGTGTTATGACACTCCGTTCCTCACTTTTGTACAATTACAGTTCAAATGAATATTTTCTCTTATTACTTTGATTCGCTATCCAGAATTTCATAATTGAAAACAATCATTTGTAGATTTTGAAATATAAAAACTTACCTTTCTTTTTCCTCATTTAAACAATTATTTAATATAACTATTACTAATTATTATTATATTTATTTTAGTTCACTATTAATTTAAATCGAGATCGTTTTCTTCCCATAACATGTCGATATGTAATTATAAGTTGCCTCTTTATATAACAAGTAGTAAATGAGTCAATATTCATACAATAATATCCAGGATGAATCACTGACTGAACGCAGTCAGGCGTCAAACAAACAGCTACAAAGGCATCATGAACTTTATTCTGTTTGTACGTGAGCTCTATGTTTGAAATATGGCTAAATATAATAATAACAACATAAGGAAATAATGTATTTCGACACAATAAACAGGAATAAGTGCTAATTAGATATTTTTATGTTCGATTTTTATGTTTAGCTTACCTTAGTTTAGTGAAGACGTTACCACTAACGTCATACAAAATTCGAGTAATTGTGTGTCGAGTTGTGTGAGTTGGTGTCAACGCCGCGCTGTGTTACGGGAGCAGGAAATAAAAACAATTTAAATATAATGATTTCCCTGAGATATTAATTAAAACGATTGTAATACGCTCAAATGCTGTATTTTTATGACACAACGGAATAAATTTTCAATGATTTTTACTTGTCAATTAAAATGACCTACCCTAGCGGACAACTTTTGCTAAGGCGACATTTTATTGATTCTTATCATTTATGTGGCCTATTATAGACCTTAACCCGTATTCCAAATCTTTATTCTAGTTTTAAGAAACCAGTGGACAATACCTGGCAGGTAACACATGTTCCATGAAATAGGTATTTCTTTATTTTTTATAGTTTATTCAGGACATTAAGGTAAAGCAGATATTTTGAAGACCTAGAATCTTTACTTTCAGTATGTCAGTGAAAACTGCTCACCACGCTGAACAACTTTAATTTCAATATTCCTTATAGCTAACCAGTCTTTGGTTTTTCGTCGGATTTTCCAGATCTTCGATTTTAATATGTCAATGGAAACTGCTCATTACAATCAACTACTATTTTCAAGGATTCATTTAATTATTGTTTATGGTTTACCTGGGTCATATTATGGTTCTAAATCAGGTGTATAAAACTGCTTCACGCTGTATCCCTTTGAGGTCCGCCATTCCATACCTAACTATTTAATAATAATTTAATGCCTCCAGAAGTCGGCGGAAAGCGGAGAGCGGAGTGTCTTAACACTAGGCGCGGCTCCCTCTGTCTACCCTGCTATGCGGAACAGATCGTGACGCTAAAGAAAATCTGTTTATTTTGTTACTTTATTAACATATTCATTATAATTAAATAAGTACTCTTATCTTTCAACATTGAAAGATATTTATTATAAAAAACAAAAAAGAACAGCGTGTCCGTGGTAAATTTTATGATAAGAAGTTTTACTGTTTATCTTATTTAAGAATGAATATTATAAAAATATTCAAAATAGAGTTATTTTCTTTTTATGTAAAAACACTAGGCCAAAGTTGGTTGCTGTCATAGAATTTCTATAATTATAGGTCTATAATGTAAACTATATAATTTCCAAAAGTTACAACGCTATTTCTTGAATAGATTAATAGCTTAAGTAAGTAAGTAAGTAAATTAAAAGTAACTTTTCGAAAAATATTTTGATTTCTCATTCTTATGAAAAACACTCAACTCAACTATTGAAACAAATATTTGTTATAGCGGAAAAGGAAAATCTTGGGGACACGCATCGTTCCGAGAAGTGATATAGCACTACTATTACTCATATAAAATAGGAATAAATCATAAGATATCGGCTAAAAAAAATCTTTTATTCATTTTTGTAATACTTTGAAATGTGTGACCGGAGTATATAAATGTTTAATCTTAATTTCTTCTTAATTTTATTAATATTATAAAGCTGGAGAGTTGGTTTGGTTGAACACCCTAATCTCAGCAACCAATGCCTGTTTCAAAGTGAACGAAAATTAGTGTTTTCAGCAAAGGACTATAAGCTATCTATCTAGGTCGCCTGTGGTCAAATTTACCTCGACCACGTCTTAAGAATGTGTCATGTGTCTTACACAACTCTTTAATTATTTCCATTAGACCGTGCCGGCGAAACCGCAGGAAAAAGCTATTTCTTATATAAACTATGCCCTATTCATTTTGGCATGAGACAAAATGTAAAAAATAATACTGTTTTTAAAACTATTTGGTAGCTCTTTAATTTCTACTTAATTTGGTCCAGGTTTACTCTTTTTGATTTGTATCTTTTTACTTGGGTAAAACGACAAATGGAAGAAAATGCAAGAAAACAATCCTCTAAACATGCATTGTGGAACTTATGCTGAGTTTGAATGAAAATTTAACTAAAGTTTTAGAGAGAAAAAAATATATAAGTTATACTACTACATAGAATTATTAAAAATATATAACTTTTTTGCTAAGTAACATTGTTCTAACATGATTTTAACACTTCAATTCTAATAACTTTAACCTCCCCGTCCTTGAGGTGAGAATACCACCTGCCTAGTAGTGTATCATTAATGTAAGCAATTTATATTACAGTAAATAAATAAGCTATTAATAGAACTTAAAGATTTATTATATACCTACTTACTTAATCATAAAAGATTCTATAACAAGGTACAGAACAGTATTTCGTATAGGTATACTATTAAATTAAATCCATTATATATTTACATGTATATATAACTATATTCATTCAATAATATTTTAGTCTACTAAGTTTATCCACGTGTTTATCGCGGTAGTGATTTATGTCGTGATTTTCATTCTCAGAATATGACTTAACAAGTGCTACTTTCTTACATTTATGTTTAATCATCACAGCAAACTATAAATATACATTACCTACATATGTACTAATAATTTGCACCTTTACGATCTTTAATCATTATTCGCTTGCTCGCTTCGCTTCGCTCGTGTCAAGGTAAAGCGAAGCGTTTAGTTTCGTTACTGAACAGAATTCAGCGGGAAGTGGGGAACAGATTGTCTTAACAATAGGTTCCCAGGATCTTTCTATGTACGGGATACAGCGTGAAGCTAAGAAAAGACTATTCATATACTAACACTATAAAATCGAGTAAGTTATAACTAACTCAAGTACACAGGCAACTTGCAATAATACTATCTAAGCGTATTATAAATTAATACGTAGCTATAATTAGTGCAATTAGAGAATAATCGAACTGTGCAAATTCAATAGCGGCCTAATCTTACATGGATGTATGTATGTATGTATGATACATACATAATACCTATGTTACAAGGGCTGTTGCCAAACGACCGGAAGATCGTTCTTGATGCGTGAATTTCGTTTGGCAAGAGCTATTTGGAATGCCTTAGTCTATGTCAAAGGAGATGTTTATGAGAAATTATCAATTTATCAAAAATTATCAAAGAACTTAAAGAAAATTATAAAAAAAAAGAAATTATCAAAGTTTGTCCGTCAGCATTTGTTTTGTCTAAAGTACCTACAACTCAAAATTGGATGATGATTATATAAATGTAATTTTGAATACTCTAACAAATAATTATTATCCTTATATCATGAAGAGGCATAACGAGGCCAATCGCGGCGTTGAGTTACGCCACCTGATACGCTCTGCCTCCAAAATTTAGCGAAAATGGGAAAAGGATGTATAAAGAATGCCAACGGAATGACTCAAAAATAGAAACCCAGGTTTCCTCTGTCAACCCTGCCACGTGCAGAAACCAGCAGCAGCAATGAAGATAGAAAAAAAATATGTCAATAATTAAGTAAAGATTATTTAATTAAGAACTTTGATTGTGTTTCCTTTAAAAAAGTCCAAATACGTCATTAGTTCATCAAATGAGCAATATTATATCTGAACCAGAATTTAAAGTAAATTATACGTAGATAGGTATGTATATTAGATCGCGATAGCCACAGCCCCGACTAGTTTGCGGTCAGTGGACGTTAGAATTGGGGCACGGAGAGAAATGAAAATTGTATATTTCAATTTATTATATTCATAGCGTTATTGGAAAGCGTGACTGCAGACGCGACTTGTTAAGAAATTAAATATTGACTTAAGTTCCATTATAGTATATATAGTATAGTTCCATTTCTTGACTCTGGTGTAGAGGCAAAGCGCGGCGTTGACCACTCCCACTCAACACGCAATACCTCCAGAATTTGGCGGAAAGTGGAGAACGCACTGTCTTAACACTTGGTTATCTCTGCCTACCCTGCTGTGTGTGAGATACAGAGTGAAGCTGGTTTTGGTAACGTAAAAGCTTTAAAAGTAGTTCTTCACCTCATTTTATAACCCTTTTCACGATTTATGCGTGAAGTCCCAAAATAAACAATTTTCACATTTGTAATGTTTCATTTGTTGCAGGAAGACATATTTTCCTACTTTATTTATTTGTATTTATTAATTTTATATAAAAATAAAGTTAAATAAAATTCCAACTAGTGCCAAATGAAGACACTGGAAACAATTTCCAATTACTACAAATTACTTCATACAAATAACACAAACGAATGAGCACTTTGACAGCATAATTGATGGTAATTGAATAATAAATAGAAACAATTGATTCCAACACGTAGAAGACAATGGCCGTGTCGAACGTCATGTTAGCACAATGAGTAAGTTGCAATCGGATATAGCGAACACCGTTTCCAATTATTCTTATTCTGTAAATAATAATTGATTTGAAGTCAAATATTCAAAATTTATACAAAGTTGA